>KN728618.1:2693-19547 GCA_000816745.1 Ancylostoma duodenale
ACTGCAGCTCACCGCCTTTCTCGCGGGAAACTCATACAAACCAACAGCTCCAACAGACTGCAGTTTTCTACGTTCAAACAATGACCATCCCCTCAGTATAGGATGAAATACCAAGAATTACTTTCAATAAGCGTAAATTTAGAGATAAGTCAAACCTCGAGCAGCTGAGGCAGTGAACGGATCACATATCTCAACACACGGCCTCAACACCAGAAGTGGTGACGCTTGCCGTAGGAAAGAGACACCCACGGTGCGGCAACATGCCAGCATCACCTTGAAATCGCGTAAATTACTTGAAAGACCAGTACCACTAACATCCAGCTGTGGAATGTTCCCACGCTCACAATATCTAAGGCGCTCATAAACACCAACACGAAACAAATGTACAAAACCTCTTTATAAACTCCTTTAATCAACATTCAATTTTTAACAACGTTCGGTGTTACAACTTATAAATTGGCAACTCATAGACGGACAATCGGTGAAGCAACTTCGTTCAACTGAACGCCCTCGAGCGCTCGAGCGGCAGATGGAATAGCGAGAATGTGCTTCTCGATCCACATGGCTAGAAAGTAGGCGGCAAAACGAAGACGACCGTGTTTGTGATGCTGGTGAAGTAACAGTGTGGATGTGTGGGTGAGAAGGTTAGGGAAAATGGGAGTTAAAACAGCGTAAGGAAGACTTGAATATAAGAAGGAAACCGGAAAATGTTACAAAATATGAGGATGAATCAAACAAATGTAGCAAAAGCTAAATATACGCCAATAATGATACAAGAATGAATGGTTCCCCAGATTAGAAATTAAAAACAAACAGGACAATAACACAACACGTTTACCGGAGAAGAAAAGGCAAACGCTAGAAATTTGACCACAAAAACTGATGAAATCCCGGGATGATATCAAACAGAGAAGAAAGAACGATGAAGCACCTCCCACTAACAGTCAAGATATGCGGAGGACACAACATCGAACAGATATAAACGCTCTATAACAGTGAAAGGATCTACTATCCACTAAATTCTATACGAGGCTTTTCTAAGCAAGCGTACGTCATTCTGCCCCTAAATATATGTTGAAAGAATATACACATGGAACTTTCAAGATGGAACGGCACCAAAAGAGAATAGGCAAAGATTCGGTCGTAGCGTATGCTGGTGAATGGCGACAAATGATGAAACCATGCAAAGCCGCTGAATTCTACGTTACAACACAATAAATTCACATTAATTCCTGCAGGTCGTTCTCATTCAGTTCATGAAGGTCCGGCAAATCCTCAGCGACCACCTGCAAACAGCAAAATCTCAGCTTCGAGGCTGAGAGGAGTAAATAAACGATAAAACTTCACATACTCCCTCAACAGTGTTCTTTTGACTCTCCGCAACATAAGCCGAATACTTCTTTTCGCTTTCGCGACGGCAGCGTTCTTCAGTATCACTGGCGCCGTCACGGCTTTCTAGCAGTGACTCTAGTCTCCATAGTAGGTGATCATTGCCGAAAATTGGTACCAATGTTTCTTCGGTGTCCCAGAGAACTTTATCCGGAAGTTTCTACAACAGAAGCAATGGAACAATGGTCAAATGAAGAAAAGTAGAGAAGAGATCTTTACCGTAATAGGCTTCTCAGTCTCTTGCAGATGTTTCGCAAGCTCCTGCGTGTTTCCTAAGTCGTTGCGTTGGCAGACGAAGCAAACGGCGTTGAAGTTCTGCAGCAGTTCATTCATAACAAATTATCCAAAAAAATCGAAATGTAGATTAAAAAAAACCTAAAATGTTATGAAGAACAAACCTGTTTTCTGATGAAGTTGATGAGCTTCATACGTTGGTAGACGTCCAAACGGTTGTCATCGATCAGCTTGATCAGATCAAACTCGTGCTTGTCCTGGATTGAAAAGCTGCTTAATGTGTTGGCTATCTCACTCCTTATTACGAAAGTGGGGAGCAAGCAGCCACTTTTTGATCTCATAGGCAACTATCAATGGCGAACGCAGGGGGAGGGGGGCGGCCCCCCGAGGAACGGTCGCCAAATTCTCGAAATTACTTTACAATACAAATGAAAATCTTGTATTAGTTTATTTTCAATTGTTTATTTTTATCATTACTTTTAATGCATTTTTTATTTATTACTTAATATCGCAATTAGTATTTTTATCAATTTTATTTTCCATCTGGGTCCCCAAAGCGGCGAAGACCCCACTTTTTTTCCTACGCCCCCCCCCCCCCTCCCTTCCACTTTCTGCGTTCGCCATTGGCAACTATCTATGAAAAGAAATGGGGTAGGACTGTCAGCAATGCTTCGAAGGTAAATGCTACGACTGGAACAAATTCAGTGGGGGGGGGGGGGAGGTTGTGATACTGTGGTGTTTATTATTCTTTTTTTTTAATCTAAAGCTACGGAATGGAACTGCAGTTAAGGTAGTAGATAGGCCGATATGAAGTAATCAGAACCCTCAGAAAATAACTAAATACAAATTTAGAGACCAATAATGTACGAATATTCAATAAAAACTCTTACCAACCTTCATATGAGACAAAAGCCCTTCACAAGTTTCATCACTTTCATTGCAAAGAAGGCATACAACACGAGTCTCATCCGCATCCACATTATCTTCCTGCCACTCGCACCATGAGTTGCTAAACAATCGAGGGTGATTTCAAAACATGATATCCTCCTATACATCCCTATAAATTACCAAAAAAAAAACGTGTAAAACCCAAGTAGCTAATGAGAATTTCAAACTAACATAAAGGCTAGTACCAAATATGAAAACATACTCCTCTTCTTCTTCATCCGAGTCTTGGAACGTTGGCATGGTATCCTCAAAGTCTTCAGCCAAAACGTCAAGCCAACGTTTCCCCAGCTCGAGATAATTGATAATGTAGAACTTGTCATAGTAATGGTTCTTGGGGTTCACCTAAACAATTGCAATAACTATCCACATAGAAACTGAGGCAATAAAACAAATAAATATCCACATAGAAATTGAGGCAATGACTGCTATCTATAAATTTTCGAGAGGGTACCCTTACAACTATCTACCTTGCCGTTTTTCAATGGCATACTGAAGAAGATACAAGAAGATATACACCATGAACAAGCACAAAAAAGTTTTGTACCACTGACCTCTCTATGATTTCGTTTGCGCATGTGGTCCATGAGAATGTTGCGATCTCCAAACGTTTTCTCACAGTATATACATTCATTTCTCTAAAATACCAAAATTCACATAAGTCACTCAGTCACTCAACACCCATAAGCTAAGATTTAATTCATACAACTTCGCAAATCCTTGTAATGAATGAGCTCTCACCTGCAACTTGTCCTTCAGATGTTCGATGTACTCCGTCACGAAAACGAGGTTATCAGGAGAACCAAGGTTCAAGTGGTGAATCATGTAAAGATGGTGAATGATCTTTGATCGATTTCCGCGAGCTGTGTAACGACAGAAAATGCATTGTTGTTGGAAGTTCGTGTCCTCACTGAAAAACAATCATGGATATCTTAACTCATTTCGTAAATTTATCCAAGTAAACAGCTGCAAACCAGGACAAACCGTTCTCTCTGCTGACAGGACAGCGCCTCTTCGAGTCGACGCATGGCCAAGCGCTGGCGGAGTGAGTAATCTTCAGGCAGGGCTTCCGACATGTTGTAGTAATAGTCGGTCTCACCTGAATTCCATTTTTCGAGCAGCCGGTTCAAAATCCTTCATTGAGAGCAAGAGAACGTACCGAAGAACTTTTCTCCCTCCTTTGGTTCCACGCGTGGGAATATCTTGTCAACGCTTTCCTTGGCAAAACGTTGACGCCAATGCTCGACATATCTATAAGATTAAAATTCAATAAAATGAATAACTGGAAACCTGCACCAAATATCTCGTGTCACTAAATAAAACCAACCTCTTTGGGTCTACAATAAGGCCCATCTCCGAAACAACGATCTTATGCTCCTTCAGAAGATGTCTAAATGCAAAAATCATATCTTCAAAAGAAGTAACGGAAGCAATGAGTTAGTCACACACTCTTCAAACGGCTCCATTTGCTCCGGCAGATCAAAGAACTGCAGGCAGCTCAGGCACATGGTTGGTCCACCCCATTTCGGAGAATAGCCGACAATTGGTACGGTGCCCGACAAGGTCCTGAACGAAATTAATGAAGGAAAAATTCAGTAAAACTGCTCCTTGTGTAACGATCTGTTCGTGAGCTTGGGTGACAAAAATGAAATCAACTATTTAAATCCTCCAATAAGTTTCCAAAATAATGGTGCGCTGTAACACCTCATATAGAAAAAGAACTCGTCCCCCTTGTACTGTGGTGGATCCCAAGAGAAAAAGAGGAGACCACCAGGAAAATGTTCGGAAAAGGATGAGCTGGGTAGAAAAATGAGAGGGGGCAGATTTTTTTTACCAAGCAAAAAAAACCACAGGACCTTTTTTCCCTCCTTAAAGATTCAACATTTTGAAGGTCCACACTCAACTACCATCCGTCCTGTTGGATCACCCGCCGATTTATCACACGATACAAAATGTGAAAATTAACTGAAACCTAACAACGCACCTGATTCTACCTCGGGGAATGATAAGACTAAGTTTTTGCGGTTGTTTGGGTCGGAAGTCATCATCGGAATCACTAAATGGTTCATCAAGTTCATCTGAAAAAACATACAATGAGGTGGTTAAACTTCAACAGGAACAAAATGATTTCAGGAAATTAAGACTAAACGAACATTCGTCGCTGTAATCAAAACCTTCGCCGTTACTAGCCATTGAACTTGTACGGGTTGAATCTCTCTCCCGACGTTTGCCATTTGCTGAAAAGTTGGGAAGCTATGCAACGACGATGAATCAACGATGAATACGAAAAAACGTTAAGCAAAAACACAACTTCACTAGCTTTTTGATGCGTAACACAAAAAAAAACGCCCGAAAATAATGTTGTTTCGAAACCTTAATAAATCGATGTTAGATCAATGGAAAGTGCATGACTTTTTAGACGAAACCAGTCACTGACAGGGCGCAGGCACACTGAAGCGTAACCGCGACAAGACATAAACGCAGTGCGGCGAAGAATCACATACCAGTTACACCAAGTTGTGAAAAAAGCGCCTAGCAGGCGTCAAACATCCGGACAATCTAAGTGCTATGCCAACAGTTCTAGTTAATGTTTTGTTACCTAAAACCAGATCTTTCGAGGTGCACGTACTAGCTTTGATATCCAGACAACATAGGTGAAGGAAATGCATTTAAGATTCACGTTGAACGGAAATGGGTGGCGCTCCGTCCAGGTCTAACTGTCACAATTTACTGAATCTAACACAAATTACTGTATGAATTCCCCATCTATCACCACAGTTCTCCGAACACTGACCAAAAAGAACATAAAAAAGCCGGCGTACTTTTGAAAACGTGTGACCAAATAGCTGATCAATTTCCTACGCTCTCACTTAACCTTAAAACACATCAACTGAAGGTAGTAGACAACCTAATGATGTAAAATAACACAGAAAAACGAAAAATTTCCTTGTACCAAAATTCTGAAAGACTGAACAAAAAGGCAGAAGCTTATACAACTTACAATTAGAGCTCCTCGTTCTTTTGTGAGCGGCGTCTTTCTCTTTCAGATGTTGGTTATTTTTGTTCTCTCCATCGGCTTTTCCGCCTTGGCTCAGGCTCTTCCTCTCCGTCCAATCTTTACGGCGTGGTTTGTCTATAGAATGAAGAAAAATAGCAATAAGAAGCAAATCTGTAAAGGTCTCAAGCATCCACAACTATACCTTTATTTCCTGACTGGCTATTAGTTCGGCTTGCACTACGTGACGAATCTACGCCATCTCCTTCTCCTTTCGTGTTCGAACGGCGACGATGACGGTGGTTCTGAAGAAAAATGTGGGTTAACAAGGAAAAACTTTAAAAAAGGAACCACATGATATGAAGCCGTAGAAAAACAGCGTACCTTATGTTGGGAGGCTGTGGCACTTTTCTGCTCCGGCTGATCCCCCACAACCTTAGCCTCCACAGGTGGAGGATCGCCTTCCTGATTTGGTGTTGACATTCAGCAGCTTAATATAGGGGCCAAATTCAAGGTGTCCGCAATTCCTTGTCGGAACCACAGAACCTGAAAGTTGTACTTATAAATAGTGACATTTTGTTTACAACTGTGGTATTCTATTAAGACTGGAATACTTGGCGCACAATGAATGGTTATACTTGTTGAACAGGGAGGAGAAGAAAATAACAAACATGCTAGGAGAGAACAGTAGTTGAGATTCTTAAAGCAGGGAGAAAAAAACTCAAATCAAGTTTGTTCAATACATACGCACCAGATGTTTTTCCATGGGAAATTCCACTAAGCAGGTTTGAAAAAAAATGACTCTCCAATTTTGGAATTACAATTCGGATGTTTTGGAAAAAAAAAGGCCTCGGCGCATAGCGACCAACTCTCACCCCACTATGAATGCTTTTCATTGCTCTTGGAAGATACCGAAATTTTTAAATTGTGTCAGCCACTATTACTTTTCTACCGGGTCGACAAAGTTCTATCAGAAACGACAGAAAATTACGATACGCTCACTTAGCAAGTTCTTGACTTATTATTCGAAATCAATCCGCTCTGCCCGATTAGTGGCTATGCAAAATTTCAGCGACCTTACATATTGGACGCGTACCAACTTCCACTTTGGAAGGAGAGGCATCACAGCGTCGGTATAGTTTGGCTTACGTTCAACATGATAAAGAATGCGATTGCGCGTCGACTAAAAAGCCGGCTGGGCAATCTACATTGAACACACTAACTCAGACAATTTTTGAAACCAATGATAGATGCAGTCTCCTCAGCGAACAGATTCAAAGTTTAATAAAATCAGTAGCGGCACGCTGGGTGCCTTTCTTGTCGCACTCATGGCTAACGCCACATTTCACGCCAAAAAATATATAGAAAGACCTGAAGAACTCGAATTGGGCCATTTCCAACTTGTCTTAATATATGCACAATATGAGCATTTTTTTTTGGAATTGAACATTCGCATTTATTCTATAAGAGTTGAGCAGGGCACTATTCCACTTTCACGGAGCCAAAATCTTCAAAAAAATTTTTTGGCTGCAACTTTGCGTAGGGGGGGGGGGGGTTATTTGAGGTGCTGAACACGAATATCGTATTCATTTTGCACCGTAACCCCATTTTTGTAGGGTTACGGTAGGCGTACTGTAGGTGCGGTATCTCACAGAATCCTCTCAAATTTTGCATAGAGGGATTGTTCTAGGCGCTGAACAAAATTATCAACATTATTTTGCGCGAAACCTTCATTTTCTACCCGAAACCGTAATTTTCTCCCAATTTACTACGGTGTACCTATCGTATCCCCACAAAAATGGGGTTACGGTACAAGATGGATATGATATTCGTGTTCAGCACCTCAAATAACCCCCCTATGCAAAGTTTCAGCCAGAATTTTTTTTGAAGATTTTGGGTCCGTGAGAGTGGAATAGTGCCCACAGATTTACTATCGTATGGGGCGCTGTACATGGGGAAGTTGGCGCGGCTTGGTTCCGTTATTGGCCGGTCCGAAGGGCCGACCAATCGCAGAGCTAAGCCCTACCGTCCTTTCCAGGTACAGCGCCTCACACAGCAGGTTCAGCGGGGTTCTGATGTTTAGCAATGACAGAAGACATCACTTACAATCAAATTGGTACAACGAATCACGTGCTTCTATAAGAACAGCACATTTATTTCGCAATGATGGTCGACGCTTTAGAAGCTACATGCCAACCAAAGGGCTATAATGATGACGCAAAAAAGGAATTCAGACTGGTTTCGATTAAACGTTGTTTGCTTCGCCTTCCACGATGCAAAAAAAAAACGATCGCACAGGCGAAAACTGGAAATCGACGCTACCCTCCATCAGTCACAGGGAACGCAAAAACAAACAAAAAACGCGGATAACGTTACAGTCTCACCGCATGTAACAGAAAAATCGTCTATGATGCAATGGGACGGCAACGTCATGGATGAAAACATAACACGTTAACATAACATAACTCGGAAACAAGACATAACGCACGTTCATTTAGCAGTTCTCGAAGTGCTGTACTAGAAAAACGATTTTGCAGCTCCAGTTATGTATGAAAGCGTGGACAGATTGGGCGCGAAAGGTAATCAAATTCAATGTCAGTAAACTATATACATGACCAATCAATACCCAAAAACAAAATAAATGAACACAGATAATAAGATTATCTCAAAATCATAAACCACAAATAAGAACAGGCTGTCGCTTGTTTACCCCACTTTACTGATGATCCATACCGGTTTCCCCAGCAGTGGAACTGAGAAGAACTTGACTAGAATAAAACATCTACCTGAAATAACAGGAAGCTGAGGTTCCAACCCTTTTTCCCAACCAAAAGGTCGCTCGTATTCCCAATGAGAGCACATCCAATCACTCTTATTTTAGCTAATTGCCATTGCATGAAGACAAAGGAAATGAATCGACACTTTGTCTTCGTCGCAAAAAAAAGCAGAACATTCGAATTATCACAAAAGATCAAAGATCCGCTTTTATCGAGTAGAAAACATTCGAATTTTAGTTCACTTTAAAGAACTTCACATATAGGAAACTCCAAACGGACGCAGACAAGGGTCGGGACCGCGGCGCGGCTTTCTTGGGCAGAGGCGGAGGCGTTCAGCATGCTGAGCTCCCGTGTCTCTACTCAAGAGAGCCGCGCCGCGGCCCCGACCCTTGTCTGCGTCCGTTTGGAGTTCCCTGTACATGCGTCTTTACACCAGTACAAACAAACGTTCTTTATAATAACGGTTTTCAATATAGTAAAAGTAGAATCCTGAACTCATAAAAGGTGCAGCACCAAGGTCCTACCTCACAACAAATGCATGAAATATTTGCTAGTTTTGTACATGCTCATGAATAAGAATCAGGGGTGACATTGCTTCAATACGTGCTCTACGCAAAAAAAAACTGAGCCCTCACTTTAGTCCTGTGGGGAAAGCCGTGCCGATGCCAGCAACGCTGGCCACAACTCCGTGGGCTTGTTAGAATGGAGGAGAGTATGCGCTGCGGAAATCGGCATGGCAAACCTACAGGACTATATATAGGAGGGACATGAACCACGTTCGTTCCTAGCGGTTGGTTACCTGCCGTTCTTCTACGATGGGCCTTCAATGTGTAATGAAAAATAACAAACAAATAAGTATTCATTTATAAGTTCGATGCTAAACCGGAATTCAAAAGGAAGGAATCAGGCGCTGCGGCTGCCGCTCGAATGAAGCCGAAACATCGTCAGAACGACGGCATGGATTCCTTTAAAAGCGCTGATTTAAAATTTAGATAAGCACGCCTGCCGTGTTTAACATTTAAAAGTACAAACAAATCAATGCGATGTTTCTACCTATCACAGTTTCTTCATACTTGATTGGAGGAACCATACGTAGAATAATAACGAAACAAATCAAATAAGTTTCTCTGAGACATATGAGTAACCACAGATGTTTGGGTGCGTCGAAAACATGTTTCGTCGCCTTAAGAGTTCGTTGTTAGGTTTCAGTGCAATCGTTGGTGTTTGGTGTTTAGTTACATTTTCTTTCACTGTTTCACTTGTCTAAGTTATTTGTGCTTTGCTCATCTCTGATATTTAGCACATCTATGGAATAAAAAATTTAAAAAGTTCCAGTCTTTGTCGAAGACGAATCAACCTCGAGTAGCAAGAAAAAATATGATGGCGCTGAGAAGAGGGGTAGGAGGCTCCCAGTTTGCTGACAGCCCGCCGCAGCATACCGCGCTTACATCTCAACGAGTCTCTCTTCGCAGACATTGTGGAACCTCTTACAGGGCAAGGATTTGTGCACGCATAACCAAGGGGAACCAGGTTCGCTACCCAACTTTCGCTTCCTGCGTCTGCTACCACTGCGTGGTCTATAAGATAACCAATCACACTAACCATTGTTGGTTTGCTTCGTTGTTATTTCATGAATCCCAGCCAAGACTCGACGATCTCAATAAACCGCTTTTAGCCAGGACCGCAAAAATAAGGCCCTCAACTTAGGTAAAACAATTAATTGAATTATTCAAGTATGGCTAGGTCAGAATTACATTCTGATAGAGTTGTAAGCGATTCTAGTTTGTTACTAGCTATGAGATTGACTTTGCAGGCTTGCAGATAACTTGTTAAAGCCATCGAATGTATGACTGCGTTCATGCCTTTCTTGACTTGTCTATGGCTTTGGGTGGTCTAATTGATTTAATATGCTACTGGTAATTGATGTAATATTGTACTTGTCGTTATTGTTAGTTAAGTGTAACTTCGGTCCACGTCTTCAAATAAACAAATAAACATAATATTCGAAAGAAACCGCTCATCCCTTTATTTGAACCGAAAAGAATTTTATATCTATCAGTTTGGATTTTCTCAGAGGACCGCCTTTTTCTTCGCTCATCTACTGAACCTACTAGGACTCAATACATCTTCAATGAAAAGAAATCGCTTCCATTATGAGTAACCTTGGATCTACGGGGTGACAAGAAAAGGAACCGAGCTTTCAGTAAAATTTCTTCTGCCACATCACCCGCTTTGCATGTGCCTGTGATTTCTCTGAGAAGAAAGTACAGGCCTTCTAACATCGTGGTGTTTGAGCCTATAAGTACGGAAATGCACAGAATTACAGCGCAGAAAACATTTCTGTCTCCTTCACGAAAACATCACATTGGGACGGGAGCTGATTCAAAGTCGAAATGGCACTATTCCACCTATTCTGCCCCAAAATCTCAAAATCAAAAATTCCCTGAAACTCCGTCTAGAGGGGTTATTTGACATGCTGATCACGAATAGCATACTCATTCTGTGCCGCAACCCCATCTGGGCAGGATTAGGGTGAATAATGCATCTCTCAGAATCACCTGGATTTTTGTCTACCGGGGTTATTTGACATGCTGATTACGAATATTACATTGATTTTGCGAGGTGAAAGCGATTTGAGGTTTTTCCATAGACGCAACCCTACCCAAATGGGGTTGCGGCACTAAATGAGTATGATATTCGTGATCAGCATGTCAAATAATCCCCGTAGACCAAAATTCAGGTGATTCTGTGAGATGCACTACTTACCCTAACCCTATATTAACCCTATCCAAGTGGGGTTACGGTACAAAATGAGGGTGGTATTCGTGATCAGCATGTCAAATAACCCCTTCAGACGAAGTTCCAGAGAAATTTTTGTTTTTGAGATTTTGGGGCAGAACAAGTGGAATAGTACCGTCGAAATAACGGAATCTAAAACCTGAAGCTACGTGCACTGGAGCTTCTTAAAGTCACTTACTCGTCTAAGGACTTTTGAAGCGGTGAATAACACTCTGGACAAAGTCTGGGACAAATTCTCATGCGGTTCCAAAAAGCCGTAGCAGAAACTGTAGATGACGTTTCGGAAAGAATAAAGAAGGGCATTGGAGCAACTGGTGACCATTTTGAGCAGTGTACCATTGTTTACAAACATGTTTGTTTACGTTTGTTCAATGACACTATCTCGCCTGGAAATTAGAAATATTCCAAACCGTTCCACTACCTGTTGTCACCAAGAGAAGAACCTGCACAGCAGAGAAGAATCTCTTCGCTGAGTAACAATAAAGCGAAATAAAAGGGAAAAACGAAAGAAATTAGAGGAATCCATCATTGCAAGCGCGACACACAGCTCCATCACGTGAGGACACGTGTTCAAGCTGCACGTGAGCGCTCAATGGCATCGGCAATGGCGCAGAACAGACGGGTGTCTGTACTTGAAAAGCACTGGACAAATCATCTCAAGAGCAATTATAGAAGTACAAACAGACAGTACAATTCAAGGCAACAATGTCACAAATCTAAGTTGTTTTTATCGAATTCTAAGAACTCCTGGCATGCCTAGAAGCAGTACTGGGCAGTACTAGACTCCCCAAACACAAGGAGAACAGACGAGGAACCATCGGCTTAGAACAGATAGCAAAGGACCACTCGAAGAATGGATTGAATTTTTTAGGCTGCGCGGGTAGCGCCTCAGATGCGCCAGCGCACGCTTTGCGTCAATCCGGCACGCAATCAAGGGCTGGCACCAGTTGGGTGCCTGCCCCGACGGCTTCTCCACCCTTTTTTTTCCTGGTGGTGGCAGTGTTTTCGTAAACAAAGGAACGATTTGTTCACGATTCGCCCCGCCACAATGGGATGATTTATAGTAGATGCGTGCGTTTGACGTGTGTGCGTCTATACGGTGAAGGATAGGGCGGGTCGCATCGCTGACGCAGCTCAGGCGCACACGTTCATGGCCTTGCGACGGCTACACGTTCTTTTCATTGAGGATGCAAATGCCGCGTTGACCGGTCTTCATGGAAAAGTCCGAGTGAATGCCTGCGTCTGACGCGCCGCTGACGGACGCATTCATTTGCGAAGGATTTTCAATGAGGACACGGCATGCACATCCTCAATGAAAAGAAGGTGCGGCTACCACGAGGCTGTAAATGCGTGCGTCAGTGATGCGACTCGCCCTATCCTTCATCATATAGGTGCACGCGCGTCAAACATACGCATCTAGTATAAATTGCCGTACATTCTTCAAAATATTTTCGCCGATTCTTCCACTAAGAACGTACATGCCGCGTTGACTGTTGACCGGTTTTCATAGGAAACCATGCGAAAAAAAAACGCCCAGATGGTATGCGTGCGTCTGACGCGCGGCTGACGCATGCACCTAGTATGAATTGCCCTAATCATTAGTAAGCTGGCCCTAAGTCTCAGAAGCATTTTGTTAGCAGTAGTTCCCGGTTTTTGTGTTATCTAGCTAATCAAAGATATTTCAGCTGATTGGACTTTTCAAGAGAAATTTATGCGTGTCCCATACAGGCACAGGCAGTACCTAGTGAAAAACTGGACCGATTGAGAAGGAAATTGCGGCTTCCATGATTCATAGCAGCTAATCAAACAAGATGTTTATAGCTGTGGGTGGAATTAGTCCCTGTGAGAAGCTTAGGGTACCAGAGCCTGGCTCTTTCACGAATACATACGGGGAAAAGAAAAGCATAGTAGTCCTAGAGGAGGTACGCAACATTTCCATCCTCGATTTCTTATTATTTTTTTTCTGAAAAATCATAACTTTAGGAGGACACATAATGACAATCCGATTAGCAATATACTTGATAATGCGATTAGTAAGACTACTGTCGAAAAGCAGACACAGGAAAAATTTAGATAAGTGCCCTCAGAAGCAGCGCTCATGAAAATTCCCTCCTATAAATAGTGTGTTAAGTAAAGTGCTAGGAACACGTGACTCCTCCTAAACAAAAGGAATCAATGTTGCTGGTTAAGAACACGTGTCCTTTGAATAATTTTACCCTTCTGCAGAAAAAGATGTAAGGAAGAAAGGCGGTCTCACTGTACAAATACACAGTCTTCGACTATGTAGGTTCTAACGATGCTGCAGAAGAGAGCCATTGAAAACCAGTAATTGAGTTGTATAGTTACAAATTTCCTTCTGGAGCTTCGACACATGGTATCGTCTATAGTCCAGTATAAACAAAAAAAAACAGTGAAAATCCTCGGCTATAGCTGTTTGTTCTCGAAACAGTGTAATTCGGCGTGTCGTTGGATCGAAGGCTCAACTTATGTGGAAATCGAAGGTGTAAGGCTTGAAGTAGGTGGTATTTTATCATACATTTCCCTATATGAGGTTCAACCCAAGAAACAGCACAGTGGCAATGTTTAGCTCTGGCAGCTCCTCTCCAAAAGGTGTCAGTTGGCGCATTGTCGGATCGAAGGTAAATTGAGCGAGTAACGAGGATCTATGGTTTGAATAAAATGATATTTTGCTATGAATCGCTTTGTAAGCGGCTCAGTGCAGAAAACAGCAGAATGGCAATCTGTGGCTCTGCACCCGTGTCTTCGAAATGGTGTACTTTGGCGCGTCGTTGGATAGGAGGAACAGGCTGGGCAATTCAAACCAACAAGTTCATTTGCAAAATCTCTCTAACTAGGCGGCGATTTCCCAATGATAGCAGCAAGGTATTTTGACAAAGGAGTTATAGAGGCAACGCTGCGGAAATATCTGCTTCTGTGGGGGGGGGGGGTTACTTGCCGTTCTCTGCTCTTACCACGCAGAATCCAACAACACACCAGTTAACACCCCTAGAAAACACTATTTTAGAAACAGGAGTTGTCTCTTTAACCTTTGATTGATCAGTATGCACGAAATTTAGTGGGAATGAGCTCCAAATGAACAAATCTCAAAAATACGTGATGAAATCGCAGCTCTTCATGGTATATCTTAGTTCAAAAAAGAATTTTTACGTATTATGGTTGTTCTTTTAAAGAAAAGAAAAGGAGAAGGAAAGGGGAAAAACGAGAAAAAAAAGCAACTCATCTCAAGAGATCTTATTGAATCACGTGTAACAAGAACGAAACTATGTACAACACCATCTTTTTGATCGATGTCAGTGTCACATCATTAGTTTGTCCCAGGTACACTTCTACTTTAGTGCCCCCTTCGGCCGTTGTTCTGCACTTTCACGGTGTTCAATGATCAACAAACTGTGTCGCTTCTATTACTTTTCAAATGCAGCGATAACGCCCGATTATCACTTGGTTTGTCGCAAAAATTATCGGCTTAGAAGCTATTAGATTTAATGCTATATCATACTTCAAGAACAGATGCAACATTTAGTTATAGCGAGAAGGAAGACTCAGTTTACTATCACTTCACTTCACTTCAGGACAAAATTTGAAAAAAAAGGTCATAGCCAATGAAACCGTGAAAATAAATATTTTTATTTGAAATTCATTTTGAGGTAGGTTATTGTTGTACTTCACGTGAAGTATAGCACCACACGTCGCTAACGCTCAGACGTCATCGCTTTTGATGCGTATCGATTGGCGATGGCTCGGCCAGCAGTGATGCCGACTGTGCCTCGCCCAAATCGATACATATCTGTGGCACTAGCAACGGCGATGCGGGGTGCTATTCTACACGTAAAGTATAACGCCAGTTGTGGAAATGTTCACTATAGGAATTTTTGATAGAAACAAACAAATATGTATTTATCTGGATAATATAATAAAATAACACAACAATATAATAAATGTTTGATCATTGCTATTTTTTTATCTTTGATCCTTCGTTATTCCTCCTACTGTTTTCTTACTTATCATACAATTAGTTATCTAAGTGTTTGGTTGGTTTTCCAGTGTAGTGAATAAGATAAATAAGTACAGTTTTATGTAATAACGATATAATATGGTAGCAATAGTATAATATTTAAATTAATAACGTAACAGTGATAGTAAATAAATGCATTGCAAGAGTATCATTGTCCACACTCACGCATCTCACCACCTGTTTGGACAGGTTAGGACAGGTAGCAGGAGGATTGGACGAGAATGAGAGCGATGATATCAGTGAAGTGTGTGGATGCGCAGACATGCAGAGTTTCGCGTAGCATGGCGTGTAGTGCGTTGTGAGGGGAGGGGGGACTGTTAGAGTTTCTCGTGGATTTATATCCTAGGAATATTTTATATTATATTCCCTAGGGATACTGAATTCTTATTAAGCTCAACGCTTAAGGACATAGGTTTCTAGCTTACTTTAGGTTGTGTCATTTTTTAAAGGTTTTATTTCTACCTTTCATACTTTCAAACCTCTCCTTGCCCATACGCGCTCAATTTCTACGCTTTTCACATTGCAATCCTTCTAGGCCTTTTTAGCCCATCTAAAGCCCCTTCCTGATTTTTTTCAACTGAAGTCAGACTTCAATTTGATGCTTTTCAATATCGCAGAGCAACATTTCTAATCAGTATACAACTGCCAAAGGCTTCCTGAGGGCTTCCAGCTTTATGTTCCGGTTCCTGCTAAAGTGCACCGATTGATCGTCGCTACAAAACCAGAAGACATACGACGCCGGCGAGTGTACGAGCTGCATTAAAACACTTTATGCGTTGCCTTTTGATGAATTCAAACGTGATTTTGAACGTGCACTTTTTCCTACTGTACGATTTTATGTATTCCATGCTTTTAACGTTTCTGCTTCTAAGGGAAGGTTTCTCATCTGGGGACTTTATTCATGTCCTAAGCGGGAAAAAATGAAAAAAAAAAAGCCCGAAAATAGCGCGCGTTCGTAAGAACACGTGATTTATAGGCAGCAACTTACTACTATTTTCATTGCTGACATTTTACTGCGCCTCCTGTCAGCTGTCAGACGAGAAAAAAAGAACAGCCCTTGCTTGACACTATATGACAGCACGTAGTGGGTCCTTTGTACGATACCAAGCGCCGAATGACGTGTTAGACCGAATATTCGATTTTGGGTAGGTCGAAAATTTGAAAATTCAAAGAAAGATGAGAGCTGCAAAGTCCTCAAGGGGGTTATAAGGGCAATGGGGCTTCCTTTTTCTGATTATTGGAAGTTTCGAGAAGGTTGCTAGATCATTAATCAAGTTGATTATATGTATTAAATTGTTTTTACTTGTCCCTTTATACTTTACACAGTATGACGGCTAGTGTACACTGTATTTGAATGAATATTTTGCAATGATTATTCGAATAATTCGGAATTCTTGCTTCTGAAGTGTTTAGACTATTTGAAAAGCTGAAAAATATTATGTGATCGAATGTAATGGGATTCAACCGACGGCAACCAAAATTCGATTACTCGAATATTCGAATATTTCAAAGAAAAACTCCATTGTTAACTTCACAACAGAGGCGGATGAAGAAGTTCCGAGACAGAGGGGGTGGGTCGGGGAATAAACTGAAGTCTTCTTCACTTTGGAGAGCCAGGTGGTAAGATAATCTTACTTCTTCTTAATTCGCAGTTCATGTGTGTGTGTGTGTGTGTGTGTGTG
>KN728620.1:0-19445 GCA_000816745.1 Ancylostoma duodenale
GATGGAGAAAAGGTCTGCCCTGGCCAAGTAGTTGGGAAAACGCCACGATACGAGTCCACGGATGGGGGAAGGCTCCGCCGGGGCCCAATATCTGGGAAAACGCAGCGATACGGGTCCACGGATGGAAACTGTGCCCGCAAGGGGCCCATTAGTTGGGAAAACACCAGGATGTGGGTCAGCGGATGGAAAGTTGGCTTCCCTGGCCCAGTAGTGGGGAGAACTTCGGAACGATACGGATCCACGGATGGAAAAAGGGTCCGCTGTGGCTCAGGATCTGGGAAAACGCAGCGATACGGGCCCACGGATGGAGAAAGGGTCCGCCGTGGCCCGGTAGTGAGGAAAGTGCCAGGATGAGGCGCATTTATGGAAAATGGGTCTGCCCTGGCCCAGCAGTTGGAAAAGCGCCACGATTCGGGTCCGCAGATGAAGACTGTGTCTGCAAGGGGCGCATAAGTTGGGAAAACACCAGGATACGGGTGCACGAATAAAGAATGGGTCTGCCCTGACCCAGCAGTGGGGGAAAACGTCAGGACGCGGGTCACCGGATGGAGGAAGGGCCCGCCGTGGCCCAGTATCTGGGGGACGCAGCGATACCGGTCCTCGGAAAGAGAAGGGGTCCGCCGTGGCCCAATAGTGAGGAAAGCGCCACGATTCGGGTCTAAGGATGGGAAATAGGTACGTCGTGGCCTAGTAGTGGGAAAACGTCAGTATACGGGCCTACAGTTGGATCGGGTCCGCTTGGCCAGTAGCAGGGAAAACACCCGGATAAGGGTCCACGGGTGGAGAATGGGTCCGCAGTGGCCCAATAATGTGGGAAAAGGTGATTATTCGCACTACGTTGGTTATATTGAGTTGTACACAGGTTCTAAAGCCATCTGGAAGATACTCCTGTGCAGAGTTGGGGGTGATGTGTGATTAAGAATTTCCAAAAAGGCAAGCATCACGAGAAGTGTAGAAGCCTGACGTTGGCGAAGACTCATACTGGTAGAATATACGCAATTTATAAGGAGTTTTCCGCATTTGAGCTCAGTTAATGATTAGTCTTGCTTTTTCATTAATTTTCTGGCCAATTCGTATGTGTGGAGCTTTTCTTTAAGTAGCTGCCTCACCCCACTTTCTAGCGTCCGGAAGGGGCGCTAGTATTAAAATGTCGCCTTAGATAATGTTACCAAAAATGGGTGTCTCGTTTCGATCACCGGGATTAGCATCGTTCACTTCCCTTGTTAGTTCTCTCACCTAATTACATTTTTGATGCAGTCTAGGCGCATAATTTATGCCAAGTGTAGGATTTTGGAAAAGGATCACTTACCAGTACATTGAAGAGTACAATGAGTGGGAAATCGACGAACATTGATGGTTGTGAAAAAGCACCTACCATGGCTATGAGATCTGAGATCTGGTGCGGATATACCGAAATTTGTCACAGTTATGGAATGCTCATCCAAGCGAATCAACGCAATTACTTGTACAATGGAGAAAACACCTCTTAGAACTTCAAGATTGGAAGTTTGCCAGCCTAACAAGTCCCAGTTCCCTACTTGAACACTGAAAAAAAGGACGGGAAAAAGCTTTAACAGAAGTCTTTGCCCTGTTTTTGCACAAGAATTCGCTTCTCATAAATGCTATTTTTAGTACTCATTCGTGCACATTTCTCGTTGATATATTCACTCAACGACAAGAGCTTTCGCTCTCATAAAATTGCTCAATCCTTGGAGCAAACGCTTCTAGAAGGGTGGGATTATCCAGGAAGACTGCACTTCCGCGCCACAGCAGGTGCCTAGGTCGAATTCTTCATGTCTTTTCCTGCCGATGGAAGGAGAATTCATGAGATGTGATGGTGCATTTTGTTCAATGTAGAATGAGAAATACCATATTGGTGTTGATGATTTATAGATCATCAACCTTATATTTCTCGTAACTATACGAATCAGAGATCCCCTGGGGTGGTAGTAATTTGGCCGAAACCTCGAGGTAACCGCGAGGTAACCGTCGAAGGTTACCTCGAGGTCACCTCGAGGTCAATATTCCCAAAATCTATTGTAAAACAACTGAGACCTCGAGGTAACCGACCGGTCACTTTGAGGTCTCACTCAAGTCTCGACCTCACGGTAACAGAGCTGAGACCGTGATCTATTATCTAACCACACATATTTGTGAAAATAGTATCATGAGGCAGGAGACGCAGACCGGTCACGAAAAAGTACTCGGGAGTACTTTTTCATTCTGACCTGCAGGTCTCGAGGGCTAAATGGAACCTTCTAAGTTGAGTGGTTTCTCTCGTATTTAGACGACTTCTTCGCTATTTTTTTCATTCAAACATCACAGATACAATCACGTACAGAGGCAGACAGTTGGTTATTCTAAAGAGGGAGGGAATTCAGGTGTCTTTTAGACCTATTAGGGTGGTAAGGAGGTGTTCAGCCGATTTTTTTGTAAGTTTCAGAACTTTCAATCCAAACTTTCCGCACGTTTCGCCCAAGCTCCGGCAAAGGTTTTAGGCTACTTTCCTCGGCGAATTATCGACTGATGCATCAATTATATCGATTTTATTGGTTTTTCGCTATATTTACGCAGAGATCTGTGGGAGCATGTTTACCGGGGTTTCTTATTACACCGAATCCGAATATAACAACCATTTTGCACGAAATTTCGACTTGTTGATTTTCATATTTTCGCTCGGGGACGGGCAAGGACGTGTCCACTACGATTTTCGAGTACACGGAACACAAATATAATAATCGTTTTGCACAAAATATCGATCTGTCGATTTTATGCTTTTTGCTTTTCTTGCCCGTGGGGCGGTGCATACATGTCAACTAGAGTGTCTAGCTGAACAAGGAAATGGCATCAGTTTATTGGCCGTAGCAGTTCTCTTCATCAATGTGAGATAGCCACGGGGGTGAACACCTGACCGAATTCGTTATGATGTCTAATCTTTATATATATATATATCCTGATTTCGCCCGAAAATTACACATAAATCTCCGGGAAATAAGCGAAATCCACTGGAATTCACGAGAATTCCGCCCGAAAAGTAAGCGAAATCTGCTGGAAAATACGCGAAAATTACTGGTAGGTCAACAGGTGCGACAAGGTCCCGCCCGTGGGCAAGCACGGTTACGGTTACACCGGCGTACGCCCAAAGCAAAAATGTTGCACTCCGGAGGGAATCTCCGGCACACTTCGGCAGGAACTTGACTCAAGGCAAACGGGACTTCGTGAAGATAGGGTGAGCAAAGGGGACTTCGTAGCTGGGACTTGGACCTTGGTCGGAAAGCCGCGCACTTTTTTGCAGATAAGAGTAAAGAAGGCAGGTTGAACCGAGGAATACTTCATCCATGAGTTCTATTAATTCTGATTGAAATAAGAACAGAATCGAAGAGTTTTAAAAATTGCACTCGAAAGAGTACCTAGCGGTACCCATAGTATCGTTTGCGCTGGACGGACCCTGCTCAAATTTTGTAACAAGGCGCTGCCAAAGTTAATGGTGATTTCTCCCATAAAGACATCCTCAATATTACTTCCATTCCTACATATTCGAATTACTTAGACCACAACAGCAATAACATTTTCTTACAGCGCACAGAAGGAGAAACCTCACTTTCCTACTGAAAATGAAAAAAAAATCCCATGTAGCACAGTTTTTCAATTTTTTTTTTTGAAAAAGACCAGAAATTCTGCAAGAGAGGAGTTATGAAATTACTCTAAAGATGGTAAAAGAAGGTCGAACAAAATAGAAAATATATCATTGATTAATGTTCTTTTATTATTGTGTTATGTTTTTTAATTAATGTTTATTTATGTTTATTAATGCTTAATTATTTAATTATTTATTATTATTATTTAATTTATGTTTATTAATGTTTTTGAAAGTGCGTCTATGCTTATGAAACGGTTCATATGAGAGGTAAGTCCCGCAGTCCCGTTTTAGTTTAATTTTAATTATTTTTTTATTATTATTTTCAATATAATTCTTATTTATTATTTATTCTTATAATAATTAATATTTTTATTGATTTTGTTCTCCGGCCGGGTCCTCAAAATGGTGGAGATCTCACTTTTTTCCCACGCCCCCCCCCCCCTTCCCACCCACTTTCTGCGTCCGCCACTTATATACATATCTAAAATGTATATCTAAAATCTAAAATATATCTAAAATGAATGCCTGTGTGTGTTCCGGATTTAAATCGCAGGAAGTTAATGATCGAAGCCAAGCTTGCACACATGTCCCCACCGGGCCAGCGGAGGCTCAGGCCATTTTCACCCGCGAATTATTGATTGATTTTTCGATTATATCGATTTTATTGTTTTTTCACTATTTTCGCCCATGAGCCGCTGAGGATATATGACGCTGCCAACTAATTTGTCCTTGTAAAAATGCAAAGTA
Organism: Ancylostoma duodenale; assembly: GCA_000816745.1. NCBI lineage: Eukaryota > Metazoa > Nematoda > Chromadorea > Rhabditida > Ancylostomatidae > Ancylostoma > Ancylostoma duodenale. The sequence goes on from KN728620.1 coordinate 4,388, forward strand.
GAGAATGAATGGCAAAATCCGAACGCTTCGAGTTCTGCCACTGTTTCATTTTCACTGTGCCATATCCCGAACGGTCCGGATTGTGGCCATTCATTCCCAACTTGCATTTTTACGCGGACAAATTAGTTGGCATCGTCATATATGCTGCTGAATCCAACATAATGGCATACATCTATTGTCACACTGAGCTAACTCTACAGCAACATAAATTACCTTTTATATCAGGAATATGTCACTATTTGGTTTTGTAACAACTCGAAGTTGAGAGTGGAGCATTACCATTGCGGCATGGTGCGGCAATGTCATCTTTAACCTAACGCCACTTCTCGGAGGGAACAAATCGTGTCGTTGCTCACCAAAGCTCTGGAGTAGACGTAGATGTCATAAAAAAAAATTCACCGGCTGAGCCGTGAACCCGTATCCCTTTCTTTATCGAAAGCCTCAAGGAACTTTCAAGTAGAGGTTAGTGTTAATTATTATTATTAATTAGTTAGTAGTTGAAAGGTCGTGCTCCACTGCTCGGTCGTGCTCTGTATGGTGGTTACTCTAACATCCAATGCTAATGATGATAGGTTTTTGATATATTTGGTAAGTTTCGTGAAGTCCAAAACAATTCAATCCCTACAGTGTACAAGTGGCTGAGTGCGATGTGAGCGGTCTCCAAGGCAAACCCTCACGGGTTCGATTCCTCCCGAGACGAAATAGTTTGCTCAATTAGAATTAGCCACCTCGTGGTTTCAGCTCGGTCACCTTGAGATCAGGTCATGGTCTCGGTGTGAAACTGCGAAGTGACTCCGAGTTTCACCTCGCGGTTACCTCGAGGTTTCGGCCAAATTACTATCACCCCTGGACTTGGGGAATACTTTCGCCGTACAAGCTTTACTGGAAGCGTCCCTTTACCTACTTATGGCAGGTTCTCCTAGGACCAGACGGACTTATTTATCAGCTGATTGTACGTGTTTTCGCGGCTGTATTCGGTTGCGTTAGAGCACCGAGATCTTTCTGGGGCGCGAGAAGGATCTTTTATCAGCTGATCTATCTACCAAACCACCGCACTTCTAGAGTAAATTCCCTCAGAATCATGTTAATTTCCTTCACTTTCCCTTCTTTTTTTTGTTTTTGGTAACCGCGAATCTTTTTCGTTGGCGCTCTAGTGTAAATGCAGCTGTTTGACTACTATAAGAGCTATTTTCCGTCAAAGTTTTAAATTCCTCTCTTTTCTCCCTAATTAGCGAATTCCGTGATGTTTTGGTCCTTAAGTAGCGTATTCGTTAATTGGTTCTTATTTTCCAATAATTATTTCTATTTTCCAGCAGGCGGAGATGCTGCGATTCAGAAAAAAAACTGATTTTTCGAAGACCCGCATGGTGCACCCTCCATCCCTCCCAAATACGCCAAGATCTTGAATCCAAAAATTTCCGTGTGTGCTGCTTTTAACCAAAATTTCTGAATAACCCCCGAGCCTTTGAAGGCAGCAAGAGCCGAAATCCTCGAGTCCGAGCTGAGGTGCGGGTGGTGAAGTACAGACTCACAAATGTGAAACGAACACAAACAGTTATGACCTACCTGCAGAGAAAATAGACATGTCGTCGCGAACACGGCCTGGCGTGTTCGCGACGAGAGTTCCATTTTCTCTGCAGGTAAGCCATCATTGTTTGTGTTCGTTTCATATTTATGAGATGCTGAGTCTGTACTTCACTACCCGCACCTCAGCTCGAAGTCGAGGATTTCGGCTATTGCTGCCTTCAACATTATTCTTGAGATTTACAAAGGGTTTTTAGACGTTTACAATCGCAATACATCCAACATATGTGGGCAAGTTGCGCGAGCCAAGGTATAGCCAAGGCCAAGGGACATACTTGCGAAAAAATTCAAATCGAAGTCGCGAACACCGCGAACACAGCTGTCCTCCATGCACCAGCGCACACAGGCGGCGGCCGCTCGGTATAAGCGAGTGTGGCCTTCGCGTGCGGGACCCACGAGTCTCATCAGACGGAGAGCGCTTGATGGCACGGGAAACAGGACCACGATCACGTGAATTGCTCGTACATTTCGCGCTCTTTCACTATTGGATATGAGTTCTAGGTCGCTTAAAACCCCAAAAATCAGCAAAATCTCAAACATGGAGATTTGAGCGGGTGCTGCCTTTACATAAAATATTTACTAGAAGACCATATCCCCTTGGGCCTATAGGCACCCTTAGGACTATCTTCCTAGGCCTATAGCATACTAGACAGCGACGCTGGCGCTGCGACCGTTCACCACCAAAAGTTTTCGCACAACTGCTCCTATGCCAGCACGCTATTCCACGCAAGCTATTTGATAAGATATGAGAAATTGTAACGTTTTGTTCGCATCATTCCCAATCATTTTCTTCACCGCGACGGTGTTGCTGTGAAGTATGCCATGTGCCTTATGAACATTCCTTTCTCGACCAAACACAAATGCGTATGTCGAAACCTGTGAAGAGCACTACTGCTCTGAAGTTTCTCTGAAGTTGACGACCCATCTGGTGAGGTTTGTTTGGCAACCTAGGAAACGGGTTTGCCAACGAGCCAGGCAAACGAACTCCGCCAAATGTCTTGCCAAACATGATGTCCGGCCAAATGGGTCGTCACACAAACCTTGCCAAATAGGTCACCATACAAACCTTGCCAAACAGGTCGCCATACAAACCTTGCCAAACAGGTAGCCATACAAACCCTGCCAAAAGGTCACCATACAAATCTTGCCAAATAGGTCGCTATGCAAAAATTGCGTCTTTACATTGTACGTGAGATTTCACCTCGTACCCCTATTTCCTCCCATTGCCAGGATTGGCCTCCAAAACCACCACAATATTTAAGCTTTACATTTAATGGTCAGATCCAGGAAGTAGCTAGGATGAAGTACCTCCTTAAGCAGTTGGACCGATGACATCCATCGATTCCGTGCCTACAGGCACGAAATGCGTGGACATCGACGAGGCGTTCAGCCAGCTGCGCACTGTCGTGCGCATTTCGGCGAGGACCACGGACATATACAATCGCGGCCAATAAGATATGATCAGTAGCATGTTGAGGGCGGAACTTTCCATCATAACTTAACTTGAGATTGAGCTATTTGGCAAAACTTTTAAGATTTTATGAGGGTCAAAGTGCTTTCTCTTTTCGCTGCACAACATTGACGCGAACCGTTTCCAAACAGAGCTATCGCGTTCCAAGCCCACATTCACCATATTTCATCAACATATTGGTTCTTCGTTTGTATCGCCTCTTTTCGATTCGAAAACGAATAATTCTGAGTTTTATTTCAAGTAAATAATTTGCTATAGAACTCATATTCTGTATTTCTTCTCTTTATATAAAGTGAGACTACCAAAAAGCTCAAAAAAGTGAGAAAAAAGAGTTGTCAATAATCTCCAAGAAAAGACAACTGTTCCGACGGAGGATATCCCTAGGACATCTACTACTAGCAACTATTATGACATTGAAATAGGAACTGTAACGCTCAATATTCTATAGAGACAATGAAAAAAGTTTTTTTTTTGGTAAGTTCGACCACTTAGTTTAGCCCTCGCATTTGGGCAGCAAAGAAAGGTGCAGCAAGGACATATGGTGTAAAGAAGAGCCAGTTAGGTCCCTAATCTCTATCAACTCTTCATTTTTCTCAGAAGGTTGTAGTGAAGACACTGGACGAAATCAAGAAGGGAATCGATGTTTAGGCTTAATAAAGCGACTAGAATTGAGTTTTTGTCCAGGAAGCTGCTGCTGGGAGACACCCCATAGGGCTTCAATAATTGCCAAAATTTCATCTGCATACAGAGCATAGTAAAATTTTATCTTGTCAAATGATCGCGCTGATCTTATCTTTTTGACCGCGACTGTATATATCCTCATGCAAAAATCTCGCTGTGATTTAGCTAGCAGTTACTTCGGAATGACACCGCCACCCTCCTGATGTATGACTCCCTTTGAAATAGGTACCTGGAACCTGGGCAATTAAACCGATCCATCGACTCGAAAGCCGAGGCGTCGTATGTGCCTGTCCAGAAAAATGGGTCACCAACATGTTCTCTTGCCATTTGCCTTGCCACACACCCGGAGAATGGGTCGTAAACATATTCTCTTGTCATTTGCCTTGCCAAACACCCGGAAAATGAGTCGCCAACATATTCTCTCACAATTTGTCTTGCCAAACAGACTCTAGACCCATTCTCCCAGAAAGTGTCTTGCCAAGCAGCATTTTATCAGCAAAATGTCTTGCCAAACACATTCTCTCGCCAAATAGGTTGCCATTGAACTTCGGAGTCATTGGCGACTTATTTGGCGAGAGAATGAGTTTGACAAGACATTGTTTGACAAGACATACGACACATCAGCTCTGGAGTCAGTGAGTCGGTTCAGTTACCCAAGTTAGAGGTAAACACTATACAATGGAGGCGTACAGGAGGGTGGCAGCGTTAGTCTGAGCTTAGCTGCCAGACCGAATCATAGTCGCATTTTTGCATGCTTCATATTTTTGCATATCTCCGTGGTCCTCGCCGTGATGCGCACGACAGTGTGCATCCGGCAGAATACCACGGCGATGTCTAGGTGCGTTGTGGCTGCAGGCACGGAATCGGTGATTTAATTGCTTAAGAATGTACTGTACCTGAAGTACTTTCTGGATCTGACCGTTAAATGAAAACTTGAATATTGTGGTGATTTTGGAGATTTCTCATTGTAACGGGGTGATAGGAGTACGAGTAGGAAGGAGTACGTGGTGAAATCTCACGTACAATGCAAAAGCGCAGGTTTCGCGTGGCGATCTATTTGGCAAGATTTCCATGGCGACCCATTTGGCGGGAGATCCTGTTTGGCAAGACATTTGGCGGAGTTCGTTCGTCCAGCTCGTTGGCAAACCCGTTTGCAAGGCTGCCAAACAAACCTCGCCAAATAGGTCGCCAATGAACCCCAGAGTGGTGACCGTGTGCTCGGTATAAGAAAGAGATATATAATATATTTAAGAGATATCTAATATATTCAAGATTAGCGCCCCTTCGGGACGCTAGAAGGTGGGATGGGGCAGCCACTTGAGGTATGGGCGAAAGCTTCACACATGGGCCAGGGCAGACCCATTCTCCATCTGTGCACCCGTATCCTGGGGCGTTCTTCCCACTATTGGACCAGGGCAGGCCCGATCCATCGGTGGACTCGTATCCCGGCGCTTTCCCCACCAAAGGACCCCCTGCGGACCTAGTTTCCATTCGTGCGCTTGTATCCTGGCGTTCTTCCCACTATTGGGCCAGGGCAGACCCATTCTCCATTCGTGGACCTGTATCCTGGCGTTCTTCCCATTATTGGGCCGGGGCAGACCCATTCTCCATTTATGGACTTGTATCCTGGAGTTCTCCCCACTGTTGGGCCAGGGCAGACCCATTCTGCATTCGTGGACCTGTATCCTCCCGTTCTTCCCCACTATTATTTCCTCCACTATTGAGCCACGCTGGATCTGATCCATCGGTATTGGACCACAGCAAACCCAACCCCATCTTGGACCCGAACCCTGGCGTTTCCTCACTATTGGACCGCGGCGGACCCTTTCTTCGTCGATGGACACCTACCCTGGTGTTTTTTTTTGAACTGTGGGGCCCCGGCACATCTGTCCGTCATCGGTGCTTCCGCATTCTACGTAAATCTCGAGAATAATGGAAGAAAGTTAGGAAATATTTTGAAAGTTTGACCAATTGTACAACTGGTTTCAGAAAATGTCACAACAGCATACGATGACACGTTCTTCATCCGTTCATCCTTTGTATTGTACTTCACCTCTCAAACATAAAGGCGGATACTCAGGCTGCATAGTGGCCATGGGACCTTTACGAGAGGTGCGCAAAGAGGATATCCCAAGTGAGGGAACCCAGTGTATCCTACTGCTGTGGCCTCCAAAGCTCGCTATTGCCACCACGGCTTGCACTCATCTTTTCGAAGTGGTTATCGTCCAATTTTTCAGAATTTTTTGAAGCCAGTAAAAAAGTGCAGCAGAGGGGCCACTCTGCTCCGTACATTGCTACTATGCAATGTCAAATCGTTGCAAACACTGTCTCGCCCGAGGGCTCGGGACTGCTAGCCGCTGGTCCTACCGCGAAATCCTGAGTGCACCCGACTTCCACTACGTCTATGAACCTATGACGAATTATCGGCCGAATGCCCCGTCAGCTTCGCACCCCCGCGAGCACTATCTATGACTGAGCCCGTGCTGGTCCCCCATGGCCTGCGCTCTAGTTTGTTGCACTACTATGGTTTATATAAGAGGATATCTGGAACGGTTGGACATTCTCCGAGCACTAGCACGAGTATTCTCTTCTGTTCGTGCGATCTAAAATGGTTAAAACTGCCGAGGGAGGTGATATCAGATGCGCTCCTGAGTTGTTAGGGATTCCGTCCCAATTCCGTTGGATATGAATTCGCCGGAAAAGTTCACTTTTGCTGAAAATTCCACGAATAGAAGTAGCACAGTGATCGAATGTGAGTAGTATGAAATCAAAGATATTGTCCTTTTTGAGTTGAAAATTTTCTCTTTTAAAAATTTGCCGGCATAATGAGGATGTTAGAAGCTCTATTTATCAGATTGAGTAGCTGCATTGTTTGCCATCATTGGAAATTTCAAGCTTCGCCGGGGAGGAAATCATGAACGGAAGTTCAAAAGTTGATTTGTTTTTGGCCAGTATCGTATATTTAAAATTTCTTCCATCTGAGGCTTGCTTGCCGCTATCCCTCGTTCCCCGCTGGAATCCTTACAATTACCATCCGGTCATTTCACTAGAACGCAATCTCGCTGGGAAAACTTCTCCAGTTGAAGTGGGCCTGCTTCTAAAGCGGCGGGATTGACAGGCTGTTCAGTTGATAGGGCAGAATGATCTACAAAATTTCCCAAAGTACTACCACTGGTTGTTACTCCATTATTTCACTCATCTAGGTAATTTGGAAACAAAAATTGCTAATGGAAAACTCGACTTATGGAACAACCTACTAAAAATAGTTATTCCGCACATACCTGGCCGAAAGTAGAGGTCGTCCACTCGCTGCCGTGGTGCTCAGCCCTGAAGCGCCAACAGAGAAGGTCTGGGAAGTTTGAAGATGATGCTAAAATGTTAAAAGAAGTAAGTCAAGACAATCAATTCTGCTACGTAGACAAGCCACATCACATCGTAAGCATTTTAGAGCCCAAGAAATGGGCGGATCGACGAAACTGTAAGGGAGGAAGGGTAAGGAACCAAACATTAGACGATAGTAGCGGTGGAAAACTTGAATCGAGTTAAGACTTCAGACGACACCTATGTTGGACATAGCGTTTCTGCACTCCCACTATTAGGTTGGTGCAAAAATAATGCGGGTTTTTCGTTGCTTCATCTTCGGTGCAGGGAACTTCCAAAGACATATGGCCTATCCCACTTCGGGGATAGGCCATATGTCTTTCAGCAGGATTCGGCGCCAGCACATAAAGCGAAGCTGGTGCAGGAGTGGTGCCGGGCGAACTTGAAGGACTTCGTTTCGGCACAAGAGTGGCCCCCGTACAGCCCGGATATCAATCCGCTGGATTACTCTGTATGGGGGGGTCTTGGAGAGCAAGGCCTGCTCTAAACCTCACAAAAGTATCAGTTCGCTAAAGGCCGCCCTGATCAAAGCGTGGAAAGAAATCGACGTGGACTACCTGCCGCGCCACCCGACGCATTTCCCAGACGTGTTCGAGAGTGTATCCGAAGAAGAGGAGCACATATCGAACATGAGTGATCACTTCGTATTTGTTAAGGTTTTTCCTACATTTTTCATATAAAGTCATTCGATTTATTTGTGTATGAAAACTGCAGCAAACTCATATTGGTGCGTCAATAATTATAACGCACCCTGTAGATGTCACGCATACTGAACGAGTAACAGATTGATCCTCGCTAAGAAGTTTGCTTCGCGCCTTTGTAGCGCAGTAATTGCGACGACACACTTGGTCGCATAGTAATACACAGTGAAGTTATACATTCTCCGACATAATGAAGTGCCTTTCTCAACAGCTTGATAAGAAAGAAGTACCGAAACACTCCCAGAAAGCGAAGCAACCCCAAATTAAGGTCACGGCGAGCTTTGCGGTGGCCTGCTGCAAAGATCGCCCACTTCAGCTCTTTTATTCTCTCTCACACGAAGAGTACTTTCAATATGTAAATGAAATAAATCAGAAACTCCACGGTGTGAGCCCAGCGTTGGTCAATGAAATGGGTTCTACATTCCTACACAACACCCTCCAGCCGCAACTTGCATGACAGATACCCCTAGGCTGGAGCAACTGGGCTAGAAATCCCCGACTCATATAGTCTAATCAGCAAACGTCTCGCTCACCGACTACCATTTCCTCGTGTATTTGGACAACCTCTTCCGAAAGAATTTCCTCCTGGGACTAAGAGGGTACCAAAATCGTCTTCCGGAAGTTCGTCGACCGTAGAAAGTCCTTTCCGAATTGTTAGGTGATCATAGAACACCTACCTTATCGCTAAAGATTTGCGGATTACGGTAGTTTTTAGAATTCCTAAAAGATTGATTCTGGAATTCGGAATCAAAGGCATGAAAGTGCGCATTAATTCTGCGTCAACCTAATGAATCTAACTGTTATTCTCGCAAATGGCGAACACTATGTTCGAATAATGTGGAAAATCGTATTCTGTGAGCTAACCACTTGATGTAAGGAAGGACACCAAAGTGAATAGGAGAGTGCCACTATAATTGCTTTTGGAATAATTTTCATTGATTATTTGTTGTTATGAATTTTTTTTATTAATTTTATTTTCCATCTGGGTCCCCAAAGCGGCAGAGATCCCACTTTTTTCCCATCACCCCCCCCCCCCCCCCACCCCTCCCGCTCGATTTCTGCGCTCAGCACTAGTGGAACGTAGCCATTGCTAACTGAAATAGTCCTATCTTTAATTGGATGAATTATTGAATGCAGTTATGGTAAAAACAAGATGATCAGAATTTTGGACAGGACTTACTCGCCAATCTCTTAGGTTGTGGAATAATAATGTCCGGAATGACGGTAAAAACGAAGCAAATCGCATGCATTTAGTCAATAACAAATTCTCTAGCCCAATCATCTCGAAACTCGAAACAACTTGTTCGATGTGTTTTCGATTTTCGATTCACTTCATCAGACAAATTTTTCCACGTTCGGAATGAATGAATTCATTGGGTGGCTACATTGTAAGGGTGTGCATCACCGTGAGGAGAAATAGGGGGTTACTGGGCCACCGTGATTGGCGCATTCAATCAGTGTATGCATAAAATGTATTGTATTCATCAAAGGTGAGTATTCCGAAACTAAATCCAAAAACTGATGAGCTTGAATTTCATCGGAAAATTAGAAATTGAATCTTGCATTATCTCAATGGGTAAAGTCTTCAAGTCAAAGTAAGGTCAGCATTCTCTACTGTTAAATAATTGTCTAGCTGTGTGCCACAAGGTGGTGTTCGCCGCTGTTATTTGATACATAGACAGCTGATATTTCTGGAATACTGGAGAAGAGCGGGGTTCAATGCAAGCCGTTTGCAGATGTTTTGAAAGCTAATCACGAAATTTCACGCGCCAAGGATACAGCAGCCATACTGATGGCAAAAAATAATTCAGTCCAATGGTCAGGAAAGTGGCTAGTTCCACAGTCTGCTGAAAAAACGTTACACCTCCGGTTAGGAAATTCAAATATCACAACAGTTTACAACATTTCTTCGTATCCCATTAAAGGAGTAGAATCAATCAGAGGTTTAGGCTTCCACTACAACAAATTACTCGATTTTTCGGCTATTACAAAATTATCCGTTAAAAAAACAATGACCCGTAGTTTCCAAGTTTTCGAAGCCCTGCCAACTAAAGATGCGAACTTGTTATTAGCTTATAAAATGTACGTGCAACCCATTGTCGAATGGGGTTCCACTGCCATTAACCCCTATCGAGGTGTCCTCATGATTGAAAGAGTTCAAAACAGTCACACTAGGAAATTGTTTCCAAGAACAAGTAAGTCTTCTTATGTTCACTTTTTCGAGGTTATTGAGACTCTTTCCTGACGTCTTTATCCCTGTTAGCTTTCGGCCTATTTAACGCCTTCGTCAGACCGCGAGGCAAGACGTTGATGATGACTCTAGCTACTAACACAGTACTGTAGACCTCTTCCTTGGTCGCAGCAATAGAGTGAGGGGTACAGAACAAGAGCGCCTTTAAAGGGGAAGCAATCTAGTCATGTGATCAGCCGCAATATTTCCTTCATCTCATCCCTGTTATTTGTCTCTCCTTCGTACCTTCTGATTTCTCTGGCTTCCATTATTTTTCTCTCCAAAGTTTTAGTTAGATGACGGTGGAACAGTTGGACCGTGAACACTGGTGGCCGCTGAGTCTGTGTCTGAGGGTCCTGTGTCGCGAGAAACTTTCCTTCAGGTAGGAAGCCGGTTGCGAAAACGCTCTTCTGTGCTCGTCTAATCTTCTGTGCAGTGGCCTCATTGTCTCACCAACATATTTTTCGCCACATCCACCGCATGTAATCAAGTATATAGTACCTCGCACCTCGCATTTTTTCTCCGTTGTGCAATATCGGCAACTGATTTCGTGACACCTGCTTTCGAATATGCGAGTGGGGGTAAGAAGGTCTTTCACGTTCGGGAGTGGACAGAACACAAGTCTGATCGGTAACCGGGAATCCTTCACTGCTTGATTAGCTTTTCGTGTCGAACTGTCCCCCACATATGGAAGGGAAAGCGTTATATCATTTTTATTATCATTCCAATGCAGGAGCCAGGTCTTCGAAGGTTCCGCACACTAACCATTCTCTTCAAGTATGCGAGCGACATTGTTTTCAACTGCTGCATTCGTCGTCGTGCATAACTTGTCTTTCGTTCTGAGAAAGTTCCGCACCACATTTGCCTTGACAAAAATTGGGTGGGCGCTCCGTACATGCCCTAAGACACTGCGAGAGGCCGGTTTCTTATACCACAAGCCTTCTTATTCTGACATTTCCAACTCCAGCATCAGCATCATTACTACACGACTGTGAACACTGTTCACAGTCGTGTAGTAGTAGTTGTTCAGACAGTTAGCGTAACTTCTTTGGCACGAGTGAAAACGCTACTAGGCTATTTCTTCTTCCCTCTACGTGACGTCATCGCGGGAATCCCAAAATGGAAGAGATCCCAGTTGTTTTTTCCACGCCCCCTCCTGGCTGGCTATTTCAGCGTCCGCTATCGCCCTTTTCCCGACAGGGATCCTTAACTGCTGCCATAATCAGATTCTATAACTTGCGCCTGCAAAGGTTAACCGTGAGAAATATCACATTATGGCAGACGATCTGTTAGAGAGGGATGGACTCACAACTAGCCTTCACGTAAACCTTGGAGCACGCAGCACCCTCCCCTCCCTCGATGTCAAAACAGTTTCCGGTTCAAATAAAATAATGATTTGAATTAGTCTCCCTGTACACTGGTCTTTAAACCTGAGCATATTCGATGAAGTTTAACTTTTATACTTCTGCACCAACCAAATGATTTGAATCCACCAGTTTTGGAAGATCTAGATGAGTAGCACGGATACCCTGTTTTTCAACCGTATAAACAAATTGTTCGAATATCCCATGATTTGGGGAATCCAAATGATCGAATTGTTCAAATAACCCGTGTTTCAAGTCTAGTGAAGGAATTGTTCGGATTTCTTCCTTTTTTAAAAGACTGGATGAAAGAATTATCCACATATTTCTTCGAATATATTCGATTCGGTCATAAGTGTAACGCATGACGGTATCCGTCGAGCTTTCACAAACTTCAAGAAGCGCGCGAGCCCGTTCTGCAACTCTGCGGTCAGCCATAGGGCTCATGAACGACGACGGTTCGGTATATAGAGGCTGCGCCAAAATGACTGCCACATTTTCAGTATCAATAACTACAGCTTTCCAGTTTTATTATTTCATACTGGACGGCATACCCGGCTTCGCTCGGCTGTTTTACTACACCGTCTACTTCACACAGCCAAGGGCAATTGACAAATTTGTCAAAATTTGCCCATAATTTTGATGATCAACACATCGGAGCTCGAGTGATTCTGTTCTACCAAATCGTAAGCGAAAGGCCAGCAAAGTTATTTCGTTGAGACTGAGTTAATGTATTGATGCACAATGATTGCCATATTCATATTCAGCTTATTAAGGAACACTAGTAGAGATGTCTTCATTGCCCCATGGGGTAGAACAGCAATATTCGTGCAGAACGATAATCGTAGTTCGTTTTCAGTGTACAGGAGAACCGCAGTACACATGTAATATAGATGATAGATCGCGACCTCAGCTCGGTTACTGTGAAGTCAAGATGGGGATGAGACCTTAGGATGACCTCCCGTTTACCTTGTGGTCTCAATTATTTTACCGATAGAGTGTTGGAAAAAGTGATCGCAAGTTGACTTGTTGAAGCCATGCACATCTCATGTCAACGTCGGGTAAGGTCGCGAAAAATTAGCATGAAATTAGCATGATATATGCAAAGTTGGAACTTCTTGCTAATTCTTTCTAATTCTTAATTCAAGGTTAAGCGAGACTTTCTCATTTCGTGAACAGCGACCGCTAACACTTCACTTTTATTGATCTCATGACATCAAATTCAAGACGACGCGGCTTCGTATATAGAGGCTGTGCCAAAATGACTGCAACATTTTCAATATCAATAACGACAGCTTTTCATTTTTATTATTTCATATAAAGACATGCAAAACAATTTTCCTCAGATGGTTGCCGATGTAAAGGTGAAGGAAATATAATATTTCTATTCCGTCATGACTCGGGAGATTACTTCTTGTGGAACAGTGGCGATTTCCTGGTGAAGAGGTTTCCCCAAAGCATCGCGAGTTCTTGGTCAATGAGTGCAAACACGGGATTTCAGATACCCAACTAGCAGTGGCTGCCGGGTGTTCCGCAGACGTGCTGGAAAACAGTCTAGAGTCATGGAGAACTTAGTGTAATTGATGTATGATTTCAGCACGCCTGAATTGCGGTTCTAAGAGCAGGTAAATCAGTACAAGTGTAACGAGATAAGTTGTTCCTCCGATGGTTGGTGTTTGATGATTAACCTCGGGACGTGTCAACAGTGGGAGGCGTTCGTTCTATCTTAATGTTGGTAAGTTTTCAGGTTAGCCAGGGATTTTTTAGCTTGCAGAGGATGTCAGTTTCAAAACTAGGAAGAAATGTAGTAATGTGTTTCCTTCCTAAGAACAACTCAGAGTTTATTTAGCTAATCATCATTATTGATGCTTAAAATGTGGCAGATTTTTGGCCCACCGTAATAGGGTTGATTTATATGTTTTGTCCCTACCTGCAATTTTTATTTCAAATTTAACAATATTGCAACAACGTATTATCAACCAGTGGTGTATTTGTCATTTATGGGAATTAACGTTTTCTACCAATAAGGCAGCACCTTGATCACGCCCGCTAGAGATTGGAGGTCTGCTGTATTGCCACTAAAGGTCAAACAATCCTCCTATATAAAAACTGGTAAGGGTCCAGATTTTTCTGGCGTCAGACCACGAGAGTCTTGCGAAATCTTTCGTGCAGAGCAGTGCATAGGCAATGGTGGAGGGAGAGATGGGCAGACGTCATAAAACCGATTTATGGAGCGAGATGAGACTAGATCCTTGCGGGACCCACAGTTTCGAAATCCTTGCACAGTGACTGTTCTTCGCTGGCGGTCTCACAGCCAACGGAAGTGACAGAGCCAGCAAGGCTTTAAGGCAGCACAGTATATGGACCAGGATAACCACTGTTCCTCACTCAAAACTAACTGTTGCACTGCAGATCAGCATAGGCGAGATCCGTGTGCGGCCTGAGAGCTCTCTAGGCCCAGTGCAGCGGTGGTATGCACCCTTAATGCATAGAAAAAGTGCGTCATTATAGGTCGTTGTGACACTTCCTGTGACCAAGTATTTAATTATTCAAACCTTCTGGATGACTCCTAACTTCCTTCCATTGCACTCGAGATTACTCGAAGGAGGACGAGTCCGATGTGGCCCAGGTGTGAGGAATGCCAGCATACGGATTCATCGATGGGGGATGGGTCTGCTGTGGCTTGAAAGTTAAGGGAACTCCAGGATGCGAGTTCCTAGAAGGGGAATGGGTCTGCTGCGGCCTAAACGAACTCTAGGATACGGTTTCGCGGATGAAGGAGGGGTCCGATGTGGCTTAGGTGTGAGGAATGCCAGAATACGGGTTCACCTATGGGCGATGAATCTGCCGTGGCCAAAAAGTGGGGGAACGCAAGCACTCGGGTCCAACGAAGGGGGATGAGTCTGCTCTGGCCTGAAAGTTAAGGGCACTCCAGGATACGGGTTCGCGGTTAGAGGAGGGGTGCGTTGTGGTCTGAAAATGTGGGGAACGTCAACATACGGGTTCGCTGGTATAGGAGAGGTCCGCTGTGCCTCAGGTGTGAGGAAAGCCACATTATGGGTCTGCTGTGGCCAAAACTGTGAGAATCACAGGATACGGGTTTGCGGATGGAGGAAGGGTTCGATGTGGCCCTGGTGTAAGGAATGCCAGAATGCGGGTTCACTGATGGACGATGGATCTGCTGTGGCCAAAAAGTGGGGGGAACGTCAGCATTCGGGTCCAACGAAGGGAGATGGGTCTGCTCTGCCCTGAAGATTAAGGGCACTCCAGGATACGGGTCCATCGGAGGGGAATGGGTCTGCTGTGGCCTAAGGGAATCCCAGGGTACGGGTTCGCTGATGGAGAAGGGGTTCGATGTGGCCCAGGTGTGAGGAATACCAGAATACGGGTTCATCGATGGACGATGGATCTGCTGTGGCCAAAAAAGGGGGGAATGACAGGACACGGTTATACCGATAGAATGGAGTCCGCTGTGGCCCAGGGGTGAGGAACACCAGCATTCTGGTCCACCGAAGGGAAGATGGTCTGCTGTGGCCTGAAAGTTAAGGGAACGCCACCATTCGAGTCAAAGATAAGATACGGGTTCGTGGTTGGATGAGGGGGTGCGCTGTGGTCTAAAAATGTGAGGAACGCCAAGATACGGGTTCGC
>KN728622.1:0-12549 GCA_000816745.1 Ancylostoma duodenale
CACCTTAACCCCATGTAGTAGGCGTTGCCGTGAAAAATTAATGCAGAATTCGTGACCAGCAGTCCAATTAACCCTCTCTGCAAAAATCTCAGCGGAAAATGCATCACTACGGGTAAAAAATTGCGCCTCGATCAGTCGCTACTACTACTAATTACAAGGAAACTTTGCTTCATCGAAGACTTCCCCATGGGGGGTGTACACTGCCTTGTGCATCTCGAAGCTCTGATTTCAAAACTATCTTGATCTTGGCCCAACCTCGCTTCCGCAATGATTTATATTCGTTTTTCCAAACGCAAGTGATGTGAAGGTATACATAAAATAAGGTGTGTTGAGTAGGTCAAGGACGTGTGGCGCAGTGGTGAGTGTCTCCGTTCTTATGGATACCCTCAGGGGTTCAATTCCCCTTAGAGGTCGGACTTCTGCATTTTCTCCCAGTTACTGATTTTCTCTAAAAATCTATTCTATGCAATTTTTGTAAGCGTTTCTACTTGCAAATAGATATTCTGAAAGCTTGGAAGCCTTTTCAAAGATCTTCACTACCCCGACTTCGTTAATGGTGGAACTGCTGATGGACTCACGTGAGCCTGAATTTTCAAGGAGTTTTTTTTTTGTTGAAATTTTCCATAATAGGGTTACCTGGACTGCTGAACACGAATATGATATCCATTTTGTGACGTCACTACATTCTTATAGGTTTACAGTAGAATTAGCAGTAATTACTGTGGAAAATCGAACAAAATTGTTGAATTTGGACATACAAATGGTAGTTGTATGCAAAATGATGCTAATAATCGTGATCAGCGCCTGAAATTACCCCTATCTGCAAAATTTGGATGGAATCTGTGAGATGCCAAAACTACCCTGTACCCAATGATCGTCCCTCGTGAGTGGTAGAAGTAGTAAATGATTAAGATGTGATTGTCTAACCGTAATTCTTGCTTTTTTTCCGCTTAAATTTCGCATACAGGTTCAGTTGAGCTGCTGTTCGCGAATTCTGTATCCATTTTGCACAACAACGCCTATTTTGTGGGATTACGGGAGGTGGATGCAGAAAATGTACGTTCGAATGTACTGCACAGACAAGGCTATAACTTTTTGCGCAGTAGTATTGGGCACTGGAAAACATAATCGAGATCAGCATGGTCAATTTCACATTATGAGGCGCATTCCATTTCGAAGTGCCACAGACATTTGGTATCCTTCCCTTGTCAGCAAGGCTTTGGAAGGAAGGTACAATTAGCAAAGTCATGTTGAAAGGTGATCCATATTCGGAAGATACAAGGTTCACAGATGAAGAAAGAACAGGTCGACAATCGAATTTTGAGCGCCAGGATCTCTCTTTTTCTTTGCACAGCTGTGGAAGAGGACGAAAGCTTGACAACGAAAATGCTGGCCGATGACTTCCATGTAGACGACCCGATCATCGTTATTCCTCTCAAAAAGCTCCGAAAAGAATGGAAATTGGCTAAATGGTCTCCAAAAACTCTTAGACCGGAACAAACCACCTATTTTTTGCAGCGAAACGAGCAGGATCCATTTCTGAAGAACCTCGTCAATCAAACCTCTTTACTTCCACAATTGCCATAGGTTCTTCGTCCTCGAAATTTAACCGTTGAACTCTTCCTCCTTCATCTTGAGGATTCTACCTCCACATATCAACCATTCAATCATTTTTTTGACCTGGGTTTCCTGACTGTTTTTCGTCCAAAATTTCGTTGAGATGGTGGAATAAGTGTTGCATCCAGAACTTTTGCGAATTAGTAGAGCATATGATGGTGAAAGTGGGTACAATTCTCGACAGCACCTTTACTGAATGAGAAGAGAGGACTACTTCCTTAAAAATTCATCCGAAAAGCGTGAAATTTCAACGAAAAAAGAAGTCGCGAAAAAAAGCCGTATTAGTTATACATCAACCTAAAATATTCTGAGGGGAAAGAGCTTATGAACGAACAAGTGTAATATCTGGCAACCAGTTGAATTCCTATCCCGTTCTAGTGAGTTTGCCAAGAAAACTCATTGTGGTGCTCAGTAAGAGATTAATTTGGGTGGTGCCACCACTCATGTGCCGATCAGCGACGTCTTCCTCCGAAATGCTTTGCCCGTTTTTTTTTTTGCTATCAGTAGCTCCCAAAAACGCATGACGATCTGTGATTTGCTTGCTTCCAATCTTGCTGCTAACAACCATACAGACTGTTCCAGAATCTTCGGCCCTCTTTTTCGAAAAGATTTTTTCCTGATACGTTTCTTTATCATCACCCTTGTCGAAGCTCAAAGCTGCAAGTTTCGACTGCTTCTAAAAGTGCTTTCTTTACCGACACAGCCAGCAACACAGCTCCCTACCAGGTGCAGAGCTAACATACATAAGTCCATCGAGGTTGTTATGAGACACGTGTTTTTTTTTTTGGATGATGCTTTATTCAACTACTTTCCATCTTTTATACAAATCCGGTTTCAACATGGGTGTTGCTTGTAAATATTATGTATTTTCTCTTCCAACAAAACCCACTTTCTTTTCATTTTTGGTTTTGATGCTTCCTCCACCGTTCTGTATGAAGTTTTGTCAGCCTCTGCTCTGCCCATCCTCATACCTCCAGAATCGCTTTGCATTTTCACCGAAAGACTGTGTCTGCAGACTTTTCTTAGACCCGTAGACTTCGGTAATCATAGTGATTTTTGACACTAGGTCTGCACTTAGCCGAGTAGCCCAGAAAATGACAAAATCACGAAGTAAAAAATTTCCATGGATACTGCCTTCAAAGAGTTTGGCTCGCTGCAGGTCAAAATGGCGACCCATCCAAATTTTGGTTCCTCCAAACTTTTGGAACATTTTCCCTCTAAGGAATGATCGCTCCACGAAAGCGAACAATAGCTCTTCTGATAGATTCCTCAGCTATGAGACGGTGGCTTGAGGGGGATCCAAATCCAGGTTTGGAATTGGGTGCAGTCAAAGGATTGATTGGCTCCCACAATTTCGGTTCAGTTACCCAAGTTCGAGGCTATTTTCGAAGAGTCGATCTTCGCAGAATATGCCGTGTGGCAATGCAATTTTTCCCTGAGGGGTTGATGCAGTTCTATCCTTTGTCCAAGGTTGTATAACATGCAGATGAAAATTCCACAATTTTGGACTGTCATCTTCCAAATTTTTTTTTCAAATCAGTGTTCGAACGAAAGTGAGCAACTCATGAGAACGGATATAAATACGGCTGAGAAGCATGATCATGGAGACAGCGAACATTCATAAGTCCTTAACCTCATACATACCTATATTGTGAGTGCTTGCCGGAGCCAGGACTCTCATGTAGGACCAAGGGTAAAGTATTACAAAGATTTATCCACACAGACGGCTCTGATATGTATGCAAATCATGCGAGGCACAGAGTAGGGCGTCATGAAGAACGTTATCGAGAAAATTTTGAAGAAATGGGTGGCACAGTTGTACACGCCTTCATCCTCTTCTTTATTGTTACATTCGACTTCCGTTTTCAGCGTCTAAATTTAAGATGTCGTTTATTAATGATAAAATATGTGGCAACTATAAGATTACCTGAATATCCAACAAAGCTATCCTTCAGTTCTTTAAGTCCTTTGGGCCATGTTAAATTCTTTGGCATTTTATCTCTATGTTTCTTCTCAAGAATCTTTTCCCAATCCAGGTCTCTCACTTTCTTATACCATTCCTCTCCAAGGAGAGATGGCAGATCCCCAAGAACAGACCGAAGAACGCTTTCAATGTCGTACACTTCTGTAGAATCAGATGAAAAGTAGGTGTGGAAATGATCAAGTGAATAGGAGGAAGCTGACCTTGGGTTTCTGAACTGACATATGTCATCAGAAGCAAGATGAAAAGTATAATCCTTATTTCGGTTTTGGTGGATTCCTGAAAGAAAGTGTAGAGCACGAATGTTAACCGAATATAAAGAGGAGTTGCGCCTGACAACGCAAAACAACGTGTGATTGAGCTTTTCCCTATGAGAAACTGCAAATGTGCAGAATAGTTCATGAAAAGTGATATGGTTTAACACCATGGAAACACCCAGAGGCAGGCAAGTGCAAATAGGTCACCAAATTGCTTTTAAATAATGATCTATTCGCGTTCAGATGTTCATTCTGATGTGAATCAATGAAAACGACCACGAATATCCGCAACAAATCCTATGTTCCCTCCCAAAGTTCATAACTGCGACTCTCACTAGTTCTTGCCTCTGCATCTATGCCTCTGTTGCAGGGATACAAGATTTGCTCTGTATTTCGAATCCGCAGCGGAACATATGCCGAGCTCCTCAAAATTCGCTTTGAAGAAAACGCGAGTTGAGCTTAGGAACGATGAGAAGGAGTATCTCTGGGCTGCTCACCAGTACCGTAACGGCTATAAAAAACTGCAGATTAGCCGTAAAGCCGGAGCAGGTTGGATGCATATTCTGTTTAATATCTGTCGTAGCGTGTTTTTCATTGGGAATTATGAGCTACAACTCAGGAATGATGAGCATGAAAACTTAGCCAAGAATTCCGAAGCAAAAAAAGAACTTAGAATTGAGCTAACTGAAAATCCCTCCCCCTCCCCCCTCTCTCTCTTTTTGGTAATTTTGTGTTATCCGTGTCAACTATGTATTTTGACTCAATGAAAGCCAATTCGAGTACGTTAGCCCAAGTTTTTCTTCCATTTCGTGATTGGTGGCACTGCACTGTGTGACAACAAGTTTATTCCACTCAGTTAAAAAGAAAAGATAATGAGCAGAAACTCCAAGCAGGTTTCCCACGTTTGTTTACATTTTTGGATCAAAACTACTGAAAGTCCGCTGGGAAATTCACCGTGAACTACAGCAAGATCCATTACATTGCTCATTCGGCATATGTGATCAACCCACTTGTTATTTTTCTCTGATTATTTTATCCTGTTTTCTTTATGCATGTCTCAAAAAAAAAGAGCTCGCGACTGTGTTTAGACTACGGCAAGTATGCATTCAGCCTTGTTAACATTAATTCATCTGTTCTGAAGTGCATTATTTCCCAAATCGAAATAGCACGGTTCTGCGGTACATGCAAGGATTCTTAAGCTAGAAAACAATTTCTGTGTCGTGGGTAAACTTCCAAGGTTTAGTCTTCTCTTCAAGTGTCCTTACATAATCCTTGCTATTATTACGAAATCGGTGACGATGGGGGACGTCTGTGCATGTACATCTACAAGCACCAGAGCATAACGGGGTGGGGGTGAACTCTTGAGCCTTTCAGACTGCTTGCATGTTGTGACCCCCTTCGCAGAAGATAGGCCCGTGGTTGGGTCGCCCTGATCCGGAAAAAGGTTACGGGACATCTAATACCCAACTTGTAGCGGGGCATGGCCGACTTCATGCGAGCAGCAGACAATATTAATAAGGGACGATTACAAAACATTTGATTCTAGAAGTCTGGCTAGACAAGAGTGCAACTTCCAGAAGGACCGCCAAGGTCGATCAAACCAGAAAATTTGCAACAGAAAGGTTCTGGATGAGGTCGGCTGTGGATTCTCTGCTGTATCGCTAAGGTCTGGCAGTCCTTCGGCAAATTGGTCTGTATAGGATCCAGCAAATTTGTCTGTGTAGGAGTAAAGGTCCTTTACGCTTTCAGATATCCATAGAGCTGTTTCGAGACTCTTCCAAGACCTAAAACCGTCCATTTGAGCAAATAGATCGTCTTTCATCGTTATTGCATGCAGAGAATCCTTAGAAGGACCACCCCACGCGCCCGCCGCGACTGGCCAGGAATAAGGTTGGGTATTAGATGTCCGTAAACGCCGGAAGAATGGTGACACATTCGCTAAATTTTCAGGTGACACCATCTTCTGTGGGGTCTAACAAAGCTTTGCTTAAGTAGGACCAAAATCAGAACTCTCATGTAAGGCCAAGACTCGGAGGTTAGAGAAGTTTATTCATACAGACAATTTTGATGAGCCTGAAGACCATGTTGGAAATCACTGAGATTGAGAAAGATTGAGAACTTGTAATGAAGAATTCTATCAAACAATATGCGGAGATGACAGACGTGACAGAGCTCGCAAACGCCTTCATTTTCTTCATCACTATTACTTCCGTCTTGGTTTCTTCTTATTGTTCTGTGGGACTTTGCCGATTTCGTTCTCCACGTCTAAGTTGAAGATGTCACTTACTATGATGAAGTAAAAACTCAACAAAATAAATGCGGAAACCACACGTATGTAGCTAAACTCCATTGAACCGTTAGCAAGGTTTGGAGGAAGGATCATGGGCTAAGACGCGGCGGTTTTAAAGGCAGCACCCACGAAAAACTTTGTCACTCAGTTTTTAGCGCGATCTTGGGTTTCTGACTATGAGGACCATTGATGAAGTGGTCAATTTTATCGAAAATCACGCTAAAATGATTCTCGGATGCTTCCAATTTGCTGCATTATAGCAAGGTGGCCGAGTCACGCTGCTGGAGTGAATCAAGGTTTTGCAGCTTTTCTGGAGGGAAAAAGCATAAACGAAAAGGGAATGGAATGTCCACTACAGAGGCATACCTCAATAAAAGGAACGAAATTTAAGGTTAAATGTAAAGAGCTAACAAACAGAAATTCACACCATGTTTGAAAATTGGAACGTTTTGGGAAAAAATCGGTAGTACGGTCTCATAACAGCTGAAAGAGCGTAAATGAGGTAAACAGATCATTACAATGTAAAAAATCTCGAAATGAGCATGGAAAACAAAAGTTGTCTTTGGAAAACTGAGTAACTGCGGCAGAAATCGGCTGATTCGTATCCCGTCACAGCTCGTCCGAGTATACCCGGATTCCTTGTCTAACTTGTTATATCTTGGGAATGCCTTTGACAATGCAACTTGCGTAGAATTACTGGTACTATCGTCCAGGCTCGAAAACATTCATAATTTCGGACATGAAAATTATCGTGGGTGCTGCCTTTAAATCAATATCAAGCATGCTTGAAATGCACAATCATATCGCTTGCCTTCACTACATACGTGAATGCACCAATCTTCACACCCTTCTGAATGTCCTGTACATGAGTAACAAGTACGTATAACTTCACCTGAATATCCAACAAATTCGTCCCTCAGTTCTTTAGTCCATTAGGCCATTTTAAGCCTTCTGGCCATTGTTTCTGGCTCACTAAATGATTTTTCAGCTGAGTTTTTATTTCTTTGGGCATCCCTTGAAGAACGATCCCGACAGTCTCTGACATATCGATATTTTTCCCGTCTGAAGATTCAAGTCGATTCAAGTGACAGGAACGTGTGGGAACGACAAAGGACATAAGAAAGGACTGACCACGGGTTTCTGAACTGACATATATCGTCAGAAGCAAAGTGAAAATTGTAATCCTCATTTTGGCTCTGGTGATTACCTTGAAGGAAATGTTGAGTACGAATGCTCACTGGAGGTGGAAAAAACATTACTGCATAAGAGAAGCTGCGTGACGCGGCAAGAATTACATGTAATTAGACTTTTCCGAAATGTGTAAATAGTGAGAGCACCAGGGTGTTGTATCAACGAAACATCCTAGGCAGACAAGTTCAACCAGGTTCCCAGCATCGCTTTTAAATGATGATCTATTATATTTGCATTCGGAAATTCATTCAGGTTTGAATCAATGACAATGACCGCGAAGATCCGCGTAAATCCTATTACTATTATTAATCCTATTATATAATCAAATATTATTGCTCTTAGAGTTCAGCATGACTGGATTCTACATCAGTAGTCCTCCACATAAGTGATGAAAGCCTATACCTCTGTAACTGCTCTTGCAGTGGTGGATTTCCGCGTCTGCTGCAGGAAGACAACTCTCGATCCGTAGCTCCGACAAGCTCACGGGAGGACTCAAGGGAAACAGAAAACAAGCACATGGTAGAAAATGAGAAAGGCACGAAACATGTACAGGGTGCGTCAGAATTATTGACGCACTGCAAATCCTACTGTAAAAGGGAGAACATCTGGGAAAACCCTACATATTTATATCCATAATGAAGGACATATCTTGGCGAATACATAAAGTCCACTCTTGTTCGGAGCGCTCTCTCCTCTGGTAAAAGCGGCCACAGAGATGCTAGCGGAAAATGTCTTCGATGCGCCGCAACTGAAGTTCGTCCATTCTTGTTCCATGTCATGAAGAGGTTAAACTTTATGAATACGATACTCTCAAGGGAAGTAGAGCAGGTCTTGCTCTCCAAGTATCACATGAAGGCAAGTCCTTGTTCGCAGATCTTGTCGCGTTCTCGCCAAGGAAATGCATCTATGTTTTACTATGGAAAATTTTTTCTTTTCCTTGTTTCTCATCCAAGCAGTCTTCTAAGGACACACTTTCTTGCTTATCTTAGTTCTCATCATAAGATGAATCCATAGGTTCTTCAGCAGGGCTTGGCTGTTGTGCAAAAGACAAAAGTGGTACAAGCCCAGTTTCAAAAATCTACCTGAGGGAGTCAATTTGGCAGAGAATAGGCTTCCTTGTGAGCTGAGTTCCAGTCTGCTGATGACCCCATATGGGTGCCTTAGAGAGCAAGAGCTGCGCTATTATCCACAGAAATATCGAGCTTCCAAATGCTTAACTGTTCGAGATCTGGAACGGACTCGACCTGAGTTAGTTGCGGCGCAAAGGCTATGCGATCTTCCGTCGCCTCTGTGACTGCCTCAGCAAGGAAGGAGCCTGCTGCAAACAAGAGTGTATTTATTATGACCGCCAAGACATGGGCTCTACTCTGCATATACCTATTTAAAATGCTTCCGCATTTTTGATTTTTTTCTACTAATTTTAGGTGCGTCAATAATTCTGACGCACCCTGTAAAGCCAGCTCGACCACGTTACAGAACCAAATAAATCACAGAAAAATGGGAGCTATGTATAAATTTTGTTTTTCTTATCTTACTTCTACGAAGCGCACTTATCTCAGTTGTGACAAGATACTGTGTCACTGAACGGTGTAAGTAAGATCGTTGATAGGAGAATTTCCAATCTCTGCCTCAATATCGCCAAACTCCGCTTGGGTTATTTTTACTTGTTATGCCGGTCACGGTTATTAGCATTATTCCACCTCATATTGGCATTTCCTTATAACTTTCGTAATTTCTCCGAATTTCATGCAGTCGTCATACTTACTTCTGTTGTTTCGATTACGCAGGTAATAGACCTGTTAGATCCTCAACGTGTATCACTTCTGCGTGGTGGACAAAAAGAGGAAAAAAAGTTTAGAAATATAAAATTTTGAAATACCAGGGTTGCTGCTGTGTGCTCAAAACTAGGGTACGAGGGCTATTTTAGGCGCTAATAACAAGGATAATTAAGAAAAAATTCCGCATTCTGGGCGAAGATAGAATAATTGGGTTGGGGGGGGGGGGTCCCATAATTATGAAACGCACTGTATATTGGGGTTCAGCGTGGGAAAGAGTGTGGTTTCTCATGCTGCTTTCAAAAGATTTTGTGATTTGCCACTCCTGAAGTGTACTTGCCCTAGACGGTGCCAATAAATAGTGTATAATTACTTACTAGTGCGGCATCAATTATTTTAGCGAGTATAATTTCCTTGCTAGAATAGTTTTTACCACAAATTCCTGAGAATTTCGAGGCATGCATAACCGACTGTTGTTGCTTTGTGGCATTCTATGCCACATATAGACGCTTTTTTTAAATGCGGGGATTCCCGCACTTGCAGGATTATCCAAAGCTCGCCATGTAGACACATGAATGGAGAAGAACGCCATGAATTCAGTAGCTGAGTAAGAGTCCTGCTGAAGCTGGGCACCAAAGGCTGAAAGGCTAGGCAAAAAGACGGCAGATTACCCTTGGGAGAAATATGAGAATTCAGACAGTGATCCGGGCGTAATCTGTATGTTCTGCAGTAGCAAATGCTATGATGAGACATATGTGCTAAGTGCATCACTCCCTCGTGTAGAGGCTGTGACTGCTCCTACAATCCCTCCCTTTCATGACTCGAGATGAGGTTTGCATTCTGCCACATACTCCTACTCTCGATTGTGCAAACGACTACAAATACTCCGACTACATTAAGACAGACTCCTTCCTTAGCATTTATAGACACGTTTGCTGATTGTTTTGTATGTGCACGTACTACAATATAAGGTTTAACCTGGAAAACTATGCCAACAGATCACATGTGAGAAGCATGCCTTTTCATGAATTCGCAACTTTTCAAAACTTGGTAAACATCGAAGTGAGAACATGAGGTCGAGTTCCACTTGATTGTGATACTGGACATGTGTCTAGTACTCACAAGTGAATACTTTGGCGAACTACGACTTTTCTAACCAATTAACCTCACTTTTACCTGACAACCAGCATTGCGTGAGGCGGCATGAGACGGCGTGAGGCAACTAGTGTCTGTTGCCGACCCCATCTATAGTTACTGCTTTTCAACCGAGAAAATTTGCACATTCCAGAACCACAATTTCTACGAACCTTCGAGCTGAAACATTCGCTCTGCCAGTACTGGTACACATTCTGAATATCGATACATTGCCGACAAATCTAGTTTTTTTCTTCCGGATTGAGAGTCGCCCCTCCATCAAAATTTTCGATTTGTCTGGATAATGGTGCAATAATAATCAGCGGTAATTCCTCAAATTCATTTGGGATCCGCCAGCTATAATTCCTCTAATTGGTCAGGAGGTTTTGGTGCACAATAATTCAACTAACCACGCGATCACAAGCGATATTGGTTGGGCATGGTAAACTGCTTGACGATATTCCATCAGTTTAGTACCAATCGAATCAGAGGAGTAAATCTGTGATCATGAGTACAAATTTTTCCACTCTCTATGTTGTCTTATAAAAATTAAATTTTGTTCAGTTGAGCGCCATCGACATTATTCTCGAATGCTCTATGGGAAATGCAATAATGTGCAGAGCTTCTAGGATCGTGCATGGGATGCCTTTTTTAAAAGTTGCTGCCAAGAATACAGTGAAAGACAATCGCTGTCTCCATGTAAACAAGGGAAAGCTGCGAAGCACCATCTATGTGGCACGGAAGATCATTTGGGTGGCGTGAACCGTAGCAGGGATGAGCGAATACGAGGTTTTACAAGTTACGTGTCGCGACTTCGTGCGGCTCTATTTATAACATCTTCTAAGGTTCCCAGGTCGCGCCGCGCGCAATGACCCTACGCTCCTCGCACGCGCACGCTAGGCTCCGCCTCCTCTGCTGAAAACGCATAAATAGCGGCGCGCGCGTACTCACCAAGCCATTCGTCGAGTGTCAACCGTCGGGAGCAGTAGCGTAGCAAGGCAAGAGGACAGATGATGGAACAGCACATGTGTCGATCAACAACACCAGCAATCCACATGGTGCGGCAAAGACAGGAGATGCGCTACAGAGAGGTAACTCGGCGTTCCTGGCTGCGTGAGAAAGCATGGACCACATGCTGCTCCTGCGGAGCACGGCTCATACTTCGGGAAGTTGTGTTTGCCGAATCGAACCGTAGTGACGCATCGGTTGTGTTCCCCCTTTAGGCATTGTACTGTATTTTTGTATATTCGTAGCGGGCTATGAATATGGGCAGTGTTAATGTTCGCGATGTGTAGGAAGATTACAGACGGATGCCATGAAGACAGTGGCCACTATATCAGCACAGTCTATATCTTAAATATGTAGTTAACATCTACGGCAGGTTTGGTGGCAGCATTCCTGCCAGTCACATATGTCGTTGTGCTATAGTTGTGCACAGTATATAGAAACAGGTTGCGTCACATGTGTCGTAGTGATATGGCTGGTAGTGTAGGGGCCTCCATTGCAGTTGTGCTCGGGTGCGTGGCAGGACGATCCTTGCATTCAAACGCAAGCCAGAAAGGGACTACTAGCCTGAGAAGGTTACGATCCCGTATGTTGCCGTCATTTCCCTGCCAGCCGTGAACACTGATGCCTAGCCCGCTAGGAAGCGGCCATTAGCGGAGCAGGGAAACCGCGACATCGCGGATAACGGCCCGGTTAATGAAAAGACCGGAAATGACCGGATAACGGATACCGGCCAACTTATAACGGATAATGCTAAGAGTTCATGGTAGAGGACACCATCTACCGAGGTAACCCAGAACAAGATTTTTTCTTGTCTACAAAGAATAACCTGAGTTACTCCTCCTACCTTACTTCAGGAATACAAACCAATGATGAAACTTGATGCAAAAGACGGCAGAATACGATGCACGCATGTTTTCGACTAAACGACTTGTGCATTCTGCGAAAAAAGCGCTAGTTTTAAGCCCACTAATTTCGGCTCCATCCTCACCGTTATTCGGCGCTAAAAGCCCGGATTGCGGTCCTGATCACCGATACTCCAAAGCCTACAAATAACGGCTAAACGGATGACCGGATACGGATAATCCGCTCATCCCTGATCCGTGGCATCGCCGGCAGTGTTGCTTTTGTTGCCGTCGCTGGCATCACTACTCTGAACATCCATAGTACATGACGTGGCTGGTATTACTATTCTGAATATCCATAATGCAATACTGGTGACCAAAACAACTCCTCTAGTGATGTTCCATAATCATGGCGCAGCAGTGCCGGACGCAGAAAGTGGGCGGGAGGGAGGGG
>KN728623.1:0-19442 GCA_000816745.1 Ancylostoma duodenale
ACTGTGACTGGCTCAACTAGCCAGTCACAGGCAGTCAAATGCGCAGTTGGTCGAGAGCCTCAAGGCGTGGAAAATAAATTCGTGGGAATTGATTCACTTTCAGGCCTTGAAAACGGCGTACTGCCGAAGACTAGGCAATTAAAAGCATTCGTAACAACCTGTGTTGTAGAACAATTGAAGAAGTAACCTCGACTACTGAGAATGTTGAAAAAAGCATATGTCATATACTCTTTTATTGACAAAATTTAAAGCTATAATCACTTATCATAAGAGTACCAATTCACATAATATATTAAAGACGACAATAGAAATTTACAAATAGAAGCCACACAATGGTAATCATTGTCTGGCCTCACTGTCAAGTTGATGGACCGCTTGGCCGGTCCAAAACGCTGAGAATCGGGTGGACGGCGGCCAAGCAGGCCACACAATAGAGAGCCTACAAACTTGTCAGCAGGAGAAACGATGTCACATTTGATCCGTACAATTTTAGAATACTGGCGAGTCAGCGGAAAGGTAACGGTACTGCTGCTGAACTCGAAAGGACTAGCAAACGGACTGAATCATGCCGAGGTCGCTACAAACTAGTGAACAGCGAGGACGAACTGAAAGGGAAGCGCGCTGGGGTCAACGGAGACAACAGGGTGGGCACGGCTACTGATTTACACGCAATACAAAAAGGTGGGCAAAGTGAACGGAATCGACTAGAAAGGGTGGCGAAGAGAGAAGGAACAGTGGAGGGGGGACGTAGCGCGTTCTAAGTAGTTGTGAGGCAAGACATGCGTATGGGTGCACTCACCGGGAGAAACGGTACACATCGAACGATCAGGGAGGAACCGGGAGACGGACGGACGGACTACGGTAGCGGAGATGCTAGCAGATTAGACACGCAGAGATGCTGGCGAGACGGCAAGAATCGAGGAAAGGGAGTATGGCGCACGACGGAGAATCTCTCAGAACTCGGCGAACTCTTTCGAGCACTTCTCGGTGCCCGATATGCGCAACGGCTCCTCCTCGTAGTCGTCGAAGTTCGACGCGTCGCCTGGACCACGGCATTTCGGCAGGAACGGCGCTTCCACCTGAACACACAGCTTCATTAGCACACATACATTTATAAAGTCGTCATTCTCATCTTACTCAAGCATTCTTGACTACTTTGGCAGAAACCATAAGAAGCAAGTATTTCTCATGCAGAAACTACAGCATAGAACAGCAGACTGACTTGTAGAAGCGCTGCAGCGTAATATTATTTTTTGGAGAATGGTAACATCCAAAAGAAATACCGGGGATTCCGTTATGCGGCCAAACTACTCGTACCTAGCAGAACCAATCGAGATCCAAACGAATTTTATAATAGTAGCGTTAGGTAAATCCAGATAGGTTGTTAGTTCAAGGTAAGCATTTTATAGCAGAAGAAATGAGGCCAGATTCGGCCATGTTTTACAGACAGAAATCCAGCCTCAGAAGAACAGGTAAAGTCAGAAGAACTGGTAAAGTCGGCGGATACTGAAGGAAGCGTGAAAAGCATTAGAGAACGCGTTGTGTATGATAAAGAGGTGAATCAGTCACATATCATTCGCAAAGACAGGGACACTCAAAATGTTAGCTGTTACGATGGTTATAGTAAGAAAACTGTGGCCGAAAAAGATGAATCCAGCTTTGATTTTAGGATGGTGTTTACCCGAAAGTGGTAAATTTGTCCCGTCAAAAAATCGCGAAAGAGTGTCGGGCAATCTTTAGCAACATTTTGAGTACTTAATTTTATGGCATAAATTGCGTAATTGTCTAGCAAAGCCTAGGTGTCGTGTGGGGGTTAACACACGAGAGGAAACTTAACAACACTAGAATTAAAGGATCAGATATGCAAATTTTGCATATGACCTACAGTACAGTCCTTCTCAAAAGGAGGGAATCCGTCACTGCAGAATTGTGGTGGGACTTGTGCGATGGACGAGGAGAGATCATGCTCCAAATGAGAGGGTCGTGTAGGTCCTGCCGCGATGCTGCGGCCGTGACGATGTGAAACCGCACGCGAAATCGGTCCATCTTTTTGACAAGGACTTTACTTTCAAGAAAACTGAACCGGCGTAAAGGGTACAATTACGTACCTATGTGCTTTTAATTTTAACTCTAACCCGTTTGTTTATTCATTTTTTAACGCGTAAATTTAGATCTCCCGTTTAGAGCGGCTTCATTCTTCCCCTTGATCATGAGTTTTGCGCACCTGCAAAGCGAAAGGTGCAACAAATTAGAAGCTAATGTATTTACTTTTTTTTCTTTATTATCCTCCCACCAAATGACGCCTTTCGGAATGACATTAGAGTTATTCATACTTTCTTGACATTTATCGAAAATCCATTATAAGAATGGCAATATGTAGCTACCGCCTGTTCTGACAAATTGGATTTGATTAAAGGTTACGTGGCGCACAAAAAAAGAAATGCGGGCGAAGAACAAAAACAGCTTTGTTCGTCAACATTACATTTATTTACGACGGACTATGATCTATTAGTCTTCTTAACACTTGATGCTATTATTTTTTCGAGATACTACGAACGCTTACAGTTAATCATGTCTACTTTCAAGACCAAACAGCAAAGTGCATTATGAAAAAAAAACAGCAATCATGCGTATCACATAATCTCTTCATTTTCTTTAGCGAGGAGAAAATGACTCATTCGCGGAGTAAATTAGCACGTATCCTTTTTCTAGTGTTTGTATGGTCCTTTGCGAAATTCATCAAGATAAATCATTTTTTTGCCCCAGACCTCTCGAAAATTCCTCCCATTTCTGATTTTCCATTTAGCCTGTTCTTCTGTATATTCGAGGAAGGAAGCAACTTTTTTTCGACAATTTCTGCTGCTGTGAAGAGACGACGATAAAGAGTCAATAAGAAACTTTGTAGGTCCGTTTCCTGTAGGATATAGCTAGCAGTAAAGAGAAAAATGGGGTGCTCTAACATCTGAGCAAAACTATGACTTGTTTTCCTACTCAGATCCCAAGGAGGAAAATGAAACGTTTTCGGAATACTT
Source organism: Ancylostoma duodenale (assembly GCA_000816745.1). Lineage (NCBI taxonomy): Eukaryota > Metazoa > Nematoda > Chromadorea > Rhabditida > Ancylostomatidae > Ancylostoma > Ancylostoma duodenale. The sequence continues at coordinate 3,033 of KN728623.1, forward strand.
ATGTAGTCGTAATACCAGTTATCACCGAGAAGTATGTATGCAAGGAAGGAATGCTACGAAGGACGGTGTTTCATTTCAAAGCCTAGTAACTTGTTTATTTGGTTTGCAATGGATACAGTTCGGCGTGGAAAATGTGCTAGATGTTATGTATGCGGGAAATGGAGCACCATGAAAGTTATTCTCTATTGATAGCCCGAAATCACGAGGGACCGCGCTACATGGTGAATGCAGCGGATAGCTGGGCTTGTTCACAGCTGCTGACATTGGTCTGAGCACATTTCGGTGGTACTATCGTGGCTCCTTCGAAGTATAATTGCTTCAATATGTTCGATGCCTCATATGCGTGGGAATCTCACCATTTTTTAAACTGAGTACTTATACTGTCAAAAATACGTTTTGTTCAAGTTTTCAACAGTTTGGAGAAGCTATTACTAAACTATTGCCACTAGTATTAGATTACTTCCATATAACTGTTGCAATAGTGATTGAAGACCGTCGATTTTTCACGGCTAAGAAGCCGCGTGAGGAATCTCTCAGTAGTTTCTGCCGAAGTAGACACTGATGCCAGAGAGAAGTTAATGTGTGCGAAGAGCGTTGTTTTGGGCTGTCGCGTGCCTAGCGAGAAACGTCACCGAACCAAAAGAACGGAAATGATAGTCATGCTGATAGAACGACACGATAGAAAGCGACAAACTACCCGAAAATAACTAAGTATTATATGTGGAGATAGGCATGCACACAGCAAATGCGTGTCTGAGGCTTGCGCTAGTGTTTGAAATGGTAGGAGGAGAGTAACCTCAGAACTCGGCGAACGTCTCGGCGTGGTGGTTCTCGTCGGAGATCGTCCAGTTCTCCTCTTCCTTCACCTCCTCGACGAAGTGACGCGTGTCGGCCGGCCCCTCGACGCGCGGGTACAGGGCTTCGAACAGTCGGCCCGGCTCACACTTCGAGAAGGACGCCGGCGTGATCTACACACAAGCGAATCACACAACGTATTAGCTCGGCACGAGACTTTTGCTGCATCTTCTCGAGCAGACATGGCTTCTGGCTAAGTTAATCCCAGTTTGGTTTCTGATGCTGGCTGTATTTTCCCAGTGCAACAATATAGACCTCTGAACTTTAACCCAGGATTTCGACCAGGGTCAATCGTGGAGACAACAGAAACTCAAACCCTCTTACTACCCTTCCTCAGCATGAGGACGTTTGCCACCCGTGACCATTCTTGAAGTCATTTTTCCAAATAGTCGTCTACAAAATTCCGCGGAACCCCTCCCCCACAGACCACACACATCCCGCTTTTGTTTAGGAATTAGGGGTACGTTAGAAGCAACATCTCATTCGAATTCATGTTCTTCAAGCAACATGGTAACCCAAGTTAACCCATGTATGAAAAATGTACGAACCCCTCCTATCAGCTTACAAAATGCGATCCCCCACTTCTTTGCCGGGATTCATGAGCATTTCCGGAAATGTTGTGATCTACCCGCATTCTCAGAGTGGACTAATTCTCCAGGCAAGATGGGTAAACTCGGTCTAAGCTACTCGTCTGAGTCAGCGATGAGAAGTAATGGCAAATGCAAAGCGTGTCACTTTTTGCCTGAAAAACGCCCATTCTGGATCAGAGGTAAGTCAAAAATCCTCCCGGGAATGTTCATGAATACCGCCACTGCATATGATTTACTCTCCTCCCGAAGTAACAGCTCTTGATTTTTTTACTTGAACTGCTTTTGTAAAGCTGATTACTTAAAACTTAGTTTTGAGATTAGTCAACCCCTTCATGCAAGGTTTAGCTCTATTTTTAAGCTTAATCAGAGAAAAGGGAGAATCACTACTTAGTAACAATATTTCATCAGCTACGTAATTCAAACTGAATTAAAAGTAGAATGTCTTCCTTACTCAGCTTCGCTATTTTCTACTTTCCACAAATTTCTCTCCCCACTCCCCCCCCCCCCCCTTGCCCTCCTGCTCGTTCTTCTTTCTAAATTCCTTTCGCAAAAAGTACGAAATGCGCCGAAATTTGCCGAAAATTCTAATGTGGAAGTGAAAGTAAAAAAGTTCCGTAAGAAAATCGCATTAATTTCATCCTGTTTCACCGCAAGGAATGCAGGCACAGTCGCGACCGAAGATAGGCGACGATAAGTGTTCCTGGTAATGAATTTCCTAGAACAAAAAGGAGATGAATCGATGTTGTGGACCGGACCAGTAAAGGACCTCGCCCCAACATCATAGACCAGAACTACCACGAACCAGAAAGGGTATCAGCGTCAGAATCAATGCTCAGGATTATCACCTCTGATCACACCTCTGCTGCATAAGTAACGACTGCCGTAAATGTAACCAAAGTCTCTTGCCGAACCAACACAAAGAAAGCGAAACTGAACATCATGCAAGAAAGGCGCCGCGAGCCGTGCAGAGCAGCTCGGCGAGCGGGAGCAGCACAGAACAGTATTCGTGCAGTTAGTACGAGTAGAGCGGGCCACGGATGATGCCGTTCGTTACCTTTCGTTGGTAAATGGCGATCCAGTCGGTGCTGCCGAACCACTTGTGGTTCTTGATGTCAGCGACGCCGTTTTTGAGGTTTCCGAAGCGCTTTGTGAGATCGACTTGAAGCAAATTCTTCAGCAGATCCTTCAGTTCGTTCGAGAAATGTGATGGGAATTTCACCTGAAATACGATAACTGTAATGGATATTATTTGGCATTCAACTGAATCTCCATGCTACAAAGTGACATCCGGAAAAATCGTTAAACCGCAGTGCATTATCTATAACATGCTTGAGGAAAAGGAAAGCTTATAGTTCCTAAGTCAACATTCTAAGCCATGAAACTGTGCCCATCCAAGATTTTTGCTTTTCAGTGGTTCATTGAGTTTTATACGAATGAATGAATAAATGAACATAACCATTTGATTCAGAATTTCCTTTTTTCGAACAGAGTGGAAAGAAGATTTGAAAAGCGAGTCGCAATAGGTACCCTCCTGCTGTACTGAATATTGTATTTTTGAAGCTCGTTTGTATTGTTTTGGATTCTTTTACTTTCAGATGCCTGTTTTGAGTGATCTGAAATCGCAACAAAAAATCAAACTTGGGAAGACTGCAAGCTGAGTGAGATGCTTTCAAGGAGAAGAAAACCTTTCTTTATGGTCCGGAGCCAAAGATTCCAAAAATAATACTCTAACTGCCCTAGCTACTATCATTTTATCAAGTCACCGAGGTTATCATGAAAGCAAGAAGCAGCTACAACGAAGATCCTGAGCAGGGAAAAGTGGAATTTCGGTTTCAGAAGTTCGAAAGTTCCTCAATTCTGGGGTCATGCAAGCTGCTAACCCCTAATCCTCCCCAGAATTGATAGTAACTGAATTAGTCAAAGGAGTACATGCTCTTTTTGTCCAAGTTCCCAACATCTCATACTTCTTTCAATTTATAAGTTCCGAACTTCTGGTCTTACGTGATAATTTTGCTCATCCATGATCCTGGTGAAGTAATTCTCGTGATGACCCATTGCAAGGAAACCCTCTTACTTCGGGGATACCCCTGGCGTCAAATCCTAGCGCGCTGGAGATAAATAATGTATTGGAGCAGCTGTCGTCGGCATGCTTGACATAGGAAAGGAGGAGCAACAGGATCGCAAAGAAGTAGCACAATCGATAAACGCAGTCACTTTAGCTACTCCGCGGTCTTGAATAAATTCGAAAAAAAAAGTTTTTTTCTTTTCCAAAGGTGAGGATCCTGCTCTCCGCCAGGCAAAAATGAACAGAAAACGCTTTTCCGTTTTTTTTCTTCAGAAGGTACTTGACCACTTTTTTAAAGTTGTTGTTCGTCTATTTTCATTCATAATCATATTCCCTAGGCGGGTTTTTTTGTTGTGTTTCAAAACTGGGAGAAGCGCTTTTTGATGGACGAGACCTTCGGAGAATTGACGAATCACGCAATAGCTTTGCATCGAAACATTAGGAATTATCCTACAAAATTTCATGGTTCCCACTGAAACATCGGCATTACAGCAGTGTCAAACTCCCACCCGAATGGCCTATCCATTACCATCCCTTGTAAAAATAGGGAAAAATTGAAAGTTGGGTTACAATACTGTAAAAAATATCGAATTTCTCGGAGAACCTGAGAATGAAGCATAGGTTAGAGATCCAAGACTGCACTGATGACGTTATCACAATCGATGGTCGCATAAATAATCATACAACTTTGTCCAGTAACCTAACAGTAATAAAATTGGGCCATGCCATTTATCAAGCTACAACTCTATGAATTTTTGTTTTAATGTTATATACATATTTAAACAATGAGATATCCAGAAAAAAGAATAGCTAGCAAAATCGTACATCAAGGCAGAAATGCTGAGCAATGAGCAGGATCGGATAAGTAAAGAATGATCAAACAACACGAAGCGAATGATCTAATGGTAAATTATTTCCAGAGTTTTTTTTCCTTCGAAATAATTATACTACAATCCATTGACGAAACGTCAAACACTCCCATGCATTTTCCTCTTATTGATTCAAACTCTGCACGAAATGGAATCAGAACAAAAAAACATTAAAATCGTGCTTCCATAGCTGTTAAAAGCCTCTTCTAATGAATTAGGTTACTTTGTTTGAAGGGATCCTCGTTTATCCTGGCAAATTTCCAAAAATAGAAAGCTTTCTCACCTTCCCACTAACGATCTTCTCGTAGATCTGAATGGGCTGGTCGGCGAAGAAAGGCGGATAACCGGCCGCCATTTCATAGATCAAAACTCCGAGGGCCCACCAGTCGACGGCTTTGTTGTAACCCTAAAAACACAAGTTAACCAGTACCTGGCACAAGGACAGCACTGCAGTTTTGCACTCTACAAGAACGAATTAGGTTTAAAACAGCAATTCACCTTGGAAAGGATGATCTCCGGCGCTAAATACTCTGGAGTACCACACAGCGTCCAGGTACGACCCTTGACCCGTTTCGCGAATCCGAAATCCGTGATCTGAAAGATGTGATAGAAGAAGAGAATAGACGAACCCAATCTATTTCAAAGATATAATTCAGTTAAAGTAAGAAAGTAATGACAGGCACCTAGCAAATGCTTTTCCATGAATTTCTCGGAAAATATCGTTTTTTTTTTACCGGAAAGTTCAGCCGATAAAGAAAATACGTTGACAACCTAGGAAACTGGCGTAGGTATCTGATATCGGATAAGACTTATTGATTTCACTGATTCGATCAATTATTTAGGAACTCATCTTAACAATCGGGAAGGATAAAGCCGGACATGTCTCTCAACTTCTCCGCGAAGTTGTGTTGCTCCCTTTTTCAAACATTCAAATATTTTGCCTATTTGAAATCGAATATTCGACTTCAGAAGTATCTAATACATTATCTACTCCTGTGCAAACTGCCGTTCAATGCAAAAATACACTGAAACATGTGCAGCTGATCCAAAACTTAACAACATCAATGTTCCTAATTCGGTGTCAGATACATTTCAAGAGAAAAACACTTGCAGGTGACCCAAGAAAAGAAAACAATACCAGTGCGAGCCGTAGAGTGCTAAAAGGGGGGGAGGGGATTGGCCGAACCCGGATAGATGACGTAGAGTGGGAAAAGAGCGGCCGAAAGGGAGGCAAATGAAGCGATTGCCCGAGAAAACACGAAGAGATCGGCACTAAATAATGGATGGATCGCGAAGGTGTTTGGTGAATATGAAAAGTTTCCCAAACTCAAATCCAGAATCTCTAAGGTACGAGCTAAGGGTTACGGTGAAGTCAGCTGTGGTTACGCCACTATGGCAGGGTTTTTCTGTCACGAAAATTAGCGTTGTGCTTCGAAACGACTCATAGAAAGAATGAAAAAAATTATAAGAGACCAGACAGCAACAGCAGCAGATTATTTTAAAAGGTCATGTGCAATTCATGGTCGCAACTGTGACATAAATCAACCTACTTCTTCGTTTAATTATCCAAGTATACTTCAGAGTACAGAAAAAGAAGAACTGAAACAAAAACACCCCCCCCCCCTGCATGAAACACTTTCAGGGTGGAGCATGAAGGTATTTTTGGCTTGCTGGCAAGAATTCCATGCGCACGCTTTTTACATTATTTTGCCATTGCGGAAAGCGATAAAATAATTCAAAGCACACAGAACTTTCACTTTGGTGGTGGACTTCGCTTCCAGGAAAAAAAAGTCATTCCTAAGCGTCTATGCGTGTATTTTCCAGCGATTCAGTTACAACACGCCAATCCACGATTTCTAGATTCGCAGGCAGCTCACCTTTAGGTATCCCGTACTGTCAATCAACAAATTCTCAGGTTTCAAGTCTCGGTAGATCAGGTCAAGTGAGTGCAGATACTCGAATGCCAGCACGATCTGAGCGGCGTAGAAGCGAGAGTGCGGCTCGGAGAAACTGCAATACCAGATAGTAGATTAGATTAATGTTCAAACTAGATTCCTCCAGGACGACACTGTACTCACCGTCCGATCCTACGTAAGTGAGAGAACATTTCGCCACCGGAAATGAATTCGAGCACCATATAGAGGTTTGAGTTATCCTGAAAAGACGAAATATTAGTACTTGGTCAATCGCAGCTTCTGCATGGGGAAAGAGTGCAGAAGCATTTTTTATTCAATGGGTGATCCAGAGCGAAGCAAATCGCTGTAACAGAGTTCCAGTCAGAGCAAGGATTCGTAGGGATACCGCTCTTCCCAAGATTTCAGAACATTCGCCACAAGCGACTACACTGTGCATAAGAATGATCGTTGCGGGTCAAGGTTTCAAATCAGAATATTTTAGATCAAATCAATCAAACTATTTACTGCAGAACATTATTTATCTTGGACCTAACCCAAGCAACGGAGAACATCGTTGTGTTAATGCACTTAAATGCGCTTACAAATGAATTCAATAATGACCTCGAGTGACCAAGGTCGTTATACGCTTTGGGAGATGAGTATCAGTAGATGGAAAGCTGCACAACTTGTAGCATGTTTCCCAAATATGACTGTAAGGATAGCTCCAAACGTTGGTAATCAACCTAGTCACTTTCCGTCCGAGCCCCAATGTGACAGAGACGCCATTTTTTCCCTAACCCCCCCCCCCCCTCCTCCCCTCGTCCACACTTTCTGCGTCACCCATTGCCTTCCAGTGACAGGATTCATGGATGTTTCCAGGAGGGAGATCCATAAATTTCACCCTGAAAGTATTCCGTTTTCCCGACTACCTAGAGTGGACCAGTAGCGGTACATATGTTTTGCTCGATTGACGCCTCAATCAGCAGGTGCAAGGAGTCGGACAAGCCGAGAGATCAGAACAGCCAAATTTGACTATCGAGATTCATTTTGCCAAAAGATCTTAAGCAAATATCACTCCCACCTGGAGAGACATCTGAGTCTCAATGAGTTTTAGTAGCCTAAGAGAAGTTTAGGCGAATAGTTTTTTTCAGCAAGCTTTTGTAAAGACAATTTGGCCGTTTGGATAAACCATCACAAACGCTAGGTAGTGAAATCTGTCGCATTTTGCAGTATAAACCCTATGCATGATTGGAAAGCATTTTCCCTCCCGGTATGCTGTCATGAATCCCGCCACAGATCCACCTACGGACTTGTACAGACATATTATGAACAGTATTTGAATTGCGGCTCTATATCCATAGCAGATGCGTCATTCACAATTGAAAAACGCCAACAACATCCGGCGGCTGTGGATTGTCCCGGCTGAAAACACCCACGCACGCACGCTCATCGAACTGACTGATCAAATGTTTGGCTGAATGGGAAGGGGGCAGAATACGCCCCCACGTTATTCAAAACAAATAGTCGAAAAAGCGGCCGGCTAACGTGACACCGTTCAAAGTCCCCAGCCGAGAGTGGACGTGGCCGATTGGATGAACCGTGCAGAATATAATTCCTGTGTGATTCCTGGAAACAAAATAAGCGCATGGGATGCGCAAATAAACTGCTGAGCAGGGTCCGGACGCTGGTTGCCCAGCTGGTTTCTGCTATCTGCAAGGCGAAGAACACCGAGTGCACGGATTTCCGAGCTCCAGTGGAGGACTCACTCTACAACCGGCTGGGAATCGTGGGAAAAAGGCCAGGTACTTCAAACAGGAGAAAATATAAGATCTAGAGGAAGCAAGTACTTATGGAGCACTCACTCTCCTTGCAAACTCTGGACCAAGAGCACCCGTACATCGACAATAAAACCCTTCGCGTCAAGTTTCATGAACGCGAAATCAAACGCAAAGGGGACGGTAAACCAATGTTCGCGTCCTACGTCTTCTAACATTAAGAAGTCTAAAGAATAACCAATCTCGCTGATCATCGTTGGCTTGTGCAGATAAAGTTCCATGAATCCTGGTTCTGATGGTATGTGGACGATCAATATCTTGTGAAAAATGTTTGTACTGCATTGGACCATTTCCTTCTTAGCTTCAGCGGGCAGAAGAAGTCCGGGATTGATGAAATCTCCCAGGAGTGCTCTGTGGTTCCCGCCCATCCCGAGCGGGGCATTTTCACTACTTCTATCGTTTCTTGCTGCTGTTCGCTGAGGGAGGTGGACCACTAGCAAGGAAAATATGTGTATTCCTGGGAATTCCTGGAAACTCGTCCACTTCAGGCCGTCAGGAAAGCTGGAACTTCCCTGGGGACATTCATGAATCCTACTACTGAACCTTGCATTACTGAATAATAGGCGGAAAAAAGAATTGCAATCTCATACCACTCGGTGGCAGAGTTCGTGACCCCCCCCCCCCCCCGCCCGTGAGATAGATTATCCGCTTCCTGCTGGCTCAGAATGGATGTTCGAAAGAATTCCTGGACACTGCACCTCATATTCAATTTCTCCCATTGTCGTGGCGATGGTCTCCAACAAAACATGTCAATTTCTTTGGAGAGATTAGTCCACGCTAGAGAGTACCGCCTTTTCTAGGTATCCGACAACTAAACTGCCATGGAAAGAGCACCAACATGTTAAAATTATGCTCGTCTTCGTAAAAACTCCAACTCAAAAACGTTCACAAACAAGAACAGGATGGCCATTCAGATTACTCGTAATTCGTGCGCGCGCTGAGGATCATGGCTAATGCGCTTACGCTGCGACATCGCCTCATACACGGTCCCCCACCGGTCCCATAACCCGCGTCTTCAGCAACCCCCTCCCCTTCCACATGTCCCGACGTCGACGAGAAAGCGCGACCAGCTGCTTAGTAAATCCTAGGTGCTTAGCAAGAGCACTTCCTGGTCAACGAAAAACTATCCGGGCTGCTTTGAGAAGAGTTCCTGTTCCCCCTCTCACCACTGTCAACACCGCCTGAACAGCTCCGACCCGATGTCCGCGCCCTGGGCCGCGAGCGACGCTCCTTACGCGCTCGCCTCCCTCGAGCTATTTGAGTTGCCTTGTTTGTGCCGACGGCTCGGCTATTTTTATGCGCCTCTTCTCCGGCGACGGCACGGGATTTTTGTCCCGTGATTCGCCGCTATCAATAGCCGCACACAGCTCAATAGGGTGGTAACGCTGGTAACCATAAATAGAAGCGTGGCAAACAGGTGTGGCGATACTGTAGCATCAGCTATGAACAGTATAAGTTTTTTTTTCTGCAGAAATACTCCTCTGGAACGGTTGAAACGATTCCCTGGGCCATGAAGCTTTTAGTGGGTGGTGATGCCTATTTATAAAGCAATACGTGCATTAATGACATATTGATGCGCTCGAGAGGCGAAGCCCTTAAGCTGCTACGGGAATCCTGAACGCTTCGGGATACACCATGAGCTCTTGGCTGATCCGGAGTGAAAACATATCTCGGACAAAATTAATATAGATGGCCAATACCAGCACCAACATTGGCCCATCCCAATCGATCGCACAAAAGTTACTTGCATTCGGACGAAAAAATTGTCCGTTCAAAGCAGAAGGAAAAGCGTTGGTTTTCCAAGAATCCCGGCACCGGAGAATTAATTGTATCCATCGAAGGCAAAAGCAGAACGATAAATTAATTCCTGGGCTACAAAAGCCTCATATGCATTAACCATCCACCATTTTGCACTGAGAATAGTATTTAAAAAACTGCGCCTACGCAATTTCCAGAGAATTTGTAGCGGAGATTGTGTAATGCCGAAAACAAGTCGATGACCTCATCAGCAGCAATCGTACGAGTTGAATGTCAAGGTACTACGTTTCCTCCTGGTCGTTCTTTGAATCGCTGAATGAGCGTGTAGTTAGAAAAAGGGGGTTTAATGAAGGAGTTGACTCTTCGACCAGAGTGATTGGACTGAACTCCTGCTCCCTCCGTTCCTCCGCCAGGTTCTAGGCTAAAGATCAGTGCGGTGCCAGGAACGAGGCACATGTGACAATCTTTTGACTACTTTCTTCACTTTACCCGTAAGGTGGAGACAGCGGCCCTGGATTTTCCAGGAAGCTGCTCCCAAATCCTTAGCACACTTAGCAGCTTCCTCAACCGCAACGCTGTTCCTTATCTGTGCGGCGGGGAGAACGGGCGCGAGTCGGTCGTGATCGGCTATTCCTGACCCGATTGTCAATACCGGCAGAGCAAACACGAAAAGAAACAGCGGAGAAGCGGGCCGGCGAGCGAAAGCCGGCGAGCAAGCCGCCCCTCGTTTCCTCGTCGAATCTCGCGGCCTTGCAGGAATTTGCGGTCGCACATTTGCGAAAGATGCGCTGGGAATTCTCGCATTTAATTGAGTCGTAAAAGGAAAAAGATACAGGAAATTCAAGGATATCAGCAATAACACACGGCAGTACAAAAGACCCATACGAATCCCTCGTAATCCTTCGTACGGTACAGAAAAATGTAACAGTGAGTATGTAACAGAGAGTCAGCCCAATTACTGAGGATAAATGGTATTCTATTCCGGATCGAGACTACGATCTGCAGGCACACAGGCTTCTAACTCTTTGTTTTTTTCTTGTGGAATTTGCAGTGTACGTGCTATGGCAGATGGTACGTACATCCAGTTTCTATCCCTCAAAATTTCCCAAATTCTTCAACTTTCGGCCTCTGACTTTCCGGCCTGGGATTCGTGGAATCCTATCGTTATGAGGTGTTTGGTGATATAGGATGTGAAACCTGAGACGACATGCATCACTAGGATTGCCCAAGGAAAACGTGTTGACAATCGCGTAAATGATGGCTGAATTCGAGGATGCTGGCACGTTTACCCTGGGCAGTCTCAATGGTGCACGCCGATCCTGGTTTGCTAACCTACCCGGTTATGCGCTCCCCAAACCATAGCCCCTGTTTTACCGAACACTACCACCCATCCCTGCAACCCCATCCCAGCTGTATAACAATAAACCCGCGTAGGGTTTATTGTTATACAGCTGGGACTCAAATTAAGGTTAGGGGTCATGAGAAACCATCCCAAAGACTGTCGAGAAAATGTCTCGTAACTTAACATCGCCATAAAAACGACTAAGATACCAGCGCACAGCATCATAGTTTTTCCGCCTCTATGAACAAGGTTGCTCTGTGATTTGATGAGAATGTTCTAAGGAATCTGTCACGATGAAGAAGAGAAAATGAATGAAGGCAGCACAAATCAGAGCCCCACAGACGAACAGGGCAAAAACAGATTCTGTGCCGGGCGTGTATTAACACCAGGAATTCACATGCAAGAACAGAATCCACAGGAAGCAAGCATGGAAAGAACAGCTATGTCCCTGAAAACAGCTTGAGTTCCTCTTTTTTTTTGGAGACAACACTTGATACTTTTCCATGGAAGATTGAAGGAAAATCAAAAAAGCGAAAAAAAGTTTCTTGGGGAAGGAGAGAAACAGCTAGAAGACACTACATCTACGTACCTAGAACCGAATAGATGTACCAGATATATTCGAAATCGAATACTCGATTCGATTAAATGGGTGGAATATAAGGAGGATCGGGGAGGAGAAGGCGATGCAGCTCTGGAGAAAAGGCTAGGAAGGCTTTAAGATTTTCGTTTCGAATGCTCGTATTTTCGAATCAATTTTCGAACTAATGAATGAACTACTCGATCGTAAACATAGAAGACACAGTAAATGAAAATTCTGAAATTCTGAAGTACTCACTTTGAAAGAGTACTGCATGTTCACGAGAAAAGGGAAATCGATTGCCTGCAGGATTCGTTTTTCGTTCAACGTGTGTTCCACTTGTTTTAGTTTCACAACCTGAAATGTAAGGGATTTCCAGAGAATCCTGGAACAATTTCAACCGGAAACGCACCTTTTGTTTATCCAAAATCTTCATGGCAAAGTAGTTCCCTGTCTGTTTGTGCTTTACCAGCATCACCCTTCCGAACGAACCTGTACCCAGTGTTTTGATGCGGTCAAAGTCATCGAGTGTTGCAGTATTCTGGAATGAAATCCTGTATAAATTTGAAATGGAAGAGTATCGTGTCCAAATGGGGAGGAAAACAGAGAAGAGAAAGAGAAAAGAATCGAGTGTGCTAGGTTACCAACAGTGGCCTGACAACCAGCCGACGAGTCTGGGCTCTGCGACATTCCTCACGCACGCAGAGCTATCGCAGGGCCAAAAAGAGGCTTTCCAGAGCAGGAACAGGCATATTTCAGCGCGGATTCAGTAGGCGAGGTGGAGCAGCGGACTGATTATCAGCATGAGGAGGCTCGATTATCACTACGGATAATCTGCGCACATCAATACGACAGCCTGAGGCGCTCTTCACGTCTCTGGCCACTCCTTCACTCTCTTCCCTAGCACTACGACACGGCTGCTTGTCTATCTGTCTACCTTAAACGGAAGCGGTCACGCGACGAATCACGACTGTCAATGCGATCCAGAAATAAACTGTTTTTGAGCTGTTCACCTCTTATCACAGACATCATGGGCAAAAGTCAGCGTTAGGCAACATCTGTTATGATTTACGGCAAAAAAAAGCCAAATGGGAATTTGAGTCCTCGTCCAGAAACCATGTCGTCCAAGTAAGGTATCTTTCCCAGGTAAGGCACATAAATTTGATATGAACACGTAGAAGGACAAAAACTCATTGTGGGAATGTTTTAGCCAGAAATATCATGCGATTTCTAGAAAAAGTAGTAAATTATAGTGTAGAATACGAAATGGGCATGTAATGATCTCTTTAGTCTTTCCAATAATTGCCGCTAAAGCCCTTAATTCTTCGAACACGACATTTGTTAAGGTTTTTGATAATGCATACGGCAATTCAAAGTTTCCTTTTTTAACCAAATCCCAATAATTGTTGAGAAAATATGGATTCAGAAAAGCAGAAATCGTGATACTTTTCCAGATTTGTCCCTGAAGTTAGATGAAGAGCGATCCCTAAGCCCCCAACGAGAATATGTATAAATTATTTCCACTTCTAAAATTACCTCCAATCTCATCCAGCAACCAAACAGGTCTATTTTTAACTCCGAGATTATATGTAATCTCATGCTGTGGACCAGTAGATCTATTTTAAGGCCCGAGCTTATCTGTAATCTCATCCAGTAGCCCAATAGGTCTATTTTTAGGCCCACAATTACCTCAGTAATCTCATCCGTTGGCCTAATTGGTCATGGTGATTCCGGGAATAAATGTCGACATCGTGACAATCCTTAGTACGCAAAAAATTGTACTACAGTGGAACTTCTAAGCAGAGTAAGAAATAACACAACAATAACGACAATTATCGTTGGTGTTTGGACCCGTAATTCGTTGTTACCTGCCTATTTCTTGAGGGAAAAAAGGAAAACCTATTCCGAGAGAGAAAACACAAAATTATCCCACACAAGAACCACAATGTGGCCATGTCTTCGAAATAACTACTCTAAAAATAGTACGAGTGGTTCACAACGCCCCAGAGAGATGGAGCGTATCAGTCGAGTCGAGCAGATTTTTTGAGAGAGCGTTGTCAGAGAATCAGGTGACGTAGCTAATTGATGAGTTTTACACCTTCTGCGCGCAGAACATAAGTAACACCCAATAAAATTCACCAAGAATTCGATTCTATTTTTGCTGCAATGTTACTTCACATTACCTAACCCTGCCTGGCTAAAAAGGGCTGAGCTACCAGCAAAATTAGCTGTGAAATGCGCAAAAACAAGTCTAGAGAGGGCATACTACCCGGCCGCAAGAAAAACCCAACGGATTCGGAACGCAGGTTCGACGTTAAAAACGAAAATACCCGAGAAACGGCGTGAAAACACAAACACGCGACAGATTTTGTAGACGGAAGCAGACGCAATAACAACGCCCGACGAGCGTCAAAATACCGGTGCTGATCTATGGGAAGAAATAAGAGCCAATCGACGGCTGCTGCCGGAAATCAATGAGAGGAAAAAGCGAACTGAATTGAGCGGGAAATTCTGACACCTCACCTGCCACAACCATTTCATCGACCAGTGCTCGGAGAGCTGGGTCTTCAGCCAGAATAGTTCAGCAGTTAAATTAACATCCTTCCTGTCAGATGAGGAACTTTTCGGCGTGTCTGGCGGGGTCACCGGAAGGCGTCGTCCGGACGAGGTGGACGGCTCGGTGGGCTCCACTTCGGAAGCGCTCGACCGACACTGGGAGAATTCCAGGTGGGGGATCTTTTCGCGGTAGTGCGAGTCTTCCGGGGAGCTGGAGGAGCGGCGCTTCTTGACGGGCATTCCGGAGCTGAGCCCACCATGGAAGGGTACGGCACGGGTGAGCGGGAACGCTCCATTGTTGGAGATGTCACACGGCTTCAGGGGGTTACACCTGAGCAGGGGATGCACCTCCTGCTGGGGTGACGAGTCGCACGACGTCGACGTGGACGCGCTCCGTCGCGACGGCCAGTCGCTCATGCATTGAGCGACCTCTTCGGGATACAGGGACAGCAGCTTGTTCGATGATATGATGATGGCTACAGGCGAATAGAGAGAAATTTCAGAATGGAGCGACGAGGGGGGAGGGGCCGGCCGGTTCGCCGCGGAGACGCAGCGCGGCCAGCGCGGCCGCAGAGAGCGCGCCGCCGGCGGAGGCGCAGACGCGGAAGCGAAAACAGCACGCCGCGCACGAGACGCCGACAGCGCAGACGCCGCCGAGAGAGCGTGCGCGGTGAGGAGGGCGCAGGCCAGACGCCGAGCAGGGTGTCCTGGATGCAGCACGGAAACGAGAGAGGCCGAGGGAAACCGGCTCTTCTGTAGGGACAATACACGTGGGAGAGTGCCGCGCCGACTTCTATTTTTAGCGCATCTTGTTGAGACCGCCAACCGTATTAAAAACAGGAAACATAAAACTACCACTAATGGGGCATCATCGCCTGGGCCATGCCACGGGCAACCAGTGAAACCGGGTAAAATCACGGATAAACGGTGTGGGATCGTAGGAAAGAAGTGGGCAAGCAAAGAAAGCACCGTTTCAGAGCAATAAATCTGTAATGATTGAAGATCCTGAGAAAATCCACAAATTTCGCATTGTTTCATGTGGAACTATACGCCAGATAAGTAGTCACCTTATTTGTAACGGCCAACGTTTCGGACCTATTTCCTTATTCCTGGCCTGAAATGGCCCAATCACAAATTGTTTTTCTGGATACTCAGAGAAGTTTTAGATAGTAAAAGCTTTGTAGTAGAGGTTTCTGGAACAGCGAAACAAGATAATTTGGACAACTTAACATACACGCCTTACTCAAGTTCCACGGATCAGAATATCCAGTCACTTGTCGTGATTTCGGTAGTGGTTTGTTTCCAATATATTTAGCCCGAGGTGAAAAAAACGGCAGTTATATATCCGTTCCCAATGGTCTTTATCCACTCTGCCATCCAATATGATGTATTCGTCCTTTTTTAATTTTTTTTCACTCCATCCCTTGGCACAAGCGCACTGCACTGGCGAAAAATAACACTAAATGGTGAGGCAGGCCTTCATCAACCGCATATGAAGTTAAAAACGATATCCTGCGGTGAAGCAACTGAATCCATACGCCCGCGAAGAAGTTCTCTTGGATAGCAGCATGTTCAAACGATAACAAAATACCCTCGAAGGCGTGTTTATTCGACTGGATAAAGTGTCCTGGATAATGGCCCAGAACGCCATTTACGATGTTAAAGATTATCCAAGGTTTTCCTGTGTTGGAAATTGTAGGATATAGCGGCGACCAAAGCATGGAAACCTTTCTTCCAGATATATTCAAAGACTAAACGTGGCAGAACAACTGGTGCCAAGAAACTGTCTTTCTTTTCCGCTTTCAGATTATCACGTGGCGTTCGCGTATCGACAAATGGAACGCGGAAGCTTGTCAAACATTCCAGTACAACACTTAAATTGCATGTCCGCCATAAGCGGAGCATAAGAAGAGCCCATGAAGCCATGCCATGCGTGGTAGGCGATTTTTTAGTGAATTTCCTTGTAGCGCTTTGCAAAATTTCGTACTACTAGTGGGGTTAAATTTAGCTGGCAGACTCGTTCGCGACACTTCCCATCGGTTGCTGTCAACAGAAAACGCGCGGCGGC
>KN728624.1:0-14257 GCA_000816745.1 Ancylostoma duodenale
AATGGTAACCTTTCAAGCTACTTTCGAGCTACCTCTCGTCATAGCCTAAGGAAAATGGTCTCATCTTAAGGTAGAAGACGTACAGCTTGCAAGACTATTCGGCCTTGCCAATGTCGATTCTCTCATGGAAGAGCTGATTCTGCACGATGAGCGACCAGATCGAGATGTTCGTCAAAGTCTGGCAAGTCCATGTCAAATGACAGAAGCTTTGACATAAGTAACCAGCTCCACTGTCAGTGGTCCTTATTTAGCAAATCGGGTGTAGTCACTGAATTTCCGTCGTATTTTTGCCTTGTTTTGCCTTTTTGGGCAAGCAACTATTACAGGATATTTGTGCTGTCAGTGATAGTTGAAATCTGTTGACAGAAATGATGTTCAAGTGACGGGATATACAATGATTCATTTAGTGGTAATTTACTGTCATATTTTTCACTAGCCTTGTGACAATAGCTTCACCTCACCTCGTGCCGTGCTGTCTCTTGCCATGGCCAATTCAGTATGTGTAACTAGTCCGTTATTACCTCAACGTTAAAAGTATTTGTCTACTTCACTGTGATTATTAGACATGTAATGGAATTATGAAGACCTACTATAATAAAGAATTCTACTTAAAAGCACGGCAGTTACGAGTTGATCTGGTGAAAATGTCCGCCATTTTAACGGAAGCCGTTTATTAAAACGTGCTATGGTGGTATAAAATTAGTGTTTTTTGTTGTTTCATATTAACCTATACAATAATATGTGAATAGTTAGTCTATTTACCACCATTTACGGATCATTCTCTCTGCACGTTCGGCTTCTGTACGATTTGCTCGAGAACGTGGTCCCCACAAATCTGGATTTCGTTTGAATAACGGATGAATACTGTTGCCTTGGCTGTGCTGGTAGTACATCTGAGGTAAAGCATGGTCTTTCGTCTTAACTTCTAAGGAAAGGGTGGAATGGAGTTAGTGCGGTAACCCACCAAATAGATGCACATTATCGGAACTGGCGATAGAATTGCAGCGATCAGAATCCAGTTGTAAACGTCGAAAAAGCCTAGTTGACTAAGGTAGTCAATGTAAATGACTGCTATGAGGGAGAACTGAAAGTGAAATGAAACTATTGGGTTGTTCGGAAAGTAATTGGGATTTTTGGGCGTTGCAAAAAAAACTTTTATTTTCATAATGAAAGAACATTAAGCAATGATGTATTTTCTATATTGTTCGACTACCTTTTCCCATAAATCTGGTCATTTCATAATTCCTTTCCCGCAGAATTTCTGGTCTTTTTCAAAGAAAAAATAGAAAAGCTGGGCTACATGGGATTTGATGTCCTCATCTTCGGTAAAGGTTTTCCCATCCAAATGGTTCTGGAAGGATCGAAATAAGTGGTGGTTAGATGGCGCAAGATCAGAGCTATGTGGTAGATGCAACAGCCAAGCACCAATGATTTTTACCGAGACGCTAAAGATGTATGCGATCCGGCATAGCCTTGGTGGAAGACCACTCCTTTGCAAATCGCCAATTCTGGTCGGTTTTTGAGGATTGATTCATGCTATTTCACCAAATGTCGAAAATAGAGATCCGATTTGACATTTCGGTTACTTGGAAGCACCTCAAAACATATCACACCTTCGTAGCCCCGAAGGATTTGTGTTTCACCAAGACAATGTTATGCCGCATACATCTTTGACGACTCAGCAGAAATAACTGGAGCTTGGTTGGGAGTTGATGTTGTATCCACCATATAGCCCTGATCTTGCGCTATTTGAGCACTACTTATTTCGATCGTTGCAGAACTACTTGAACGGGAAAATCTTTACCGAAGATGAGGATATCAAATTTTATGCAGCTTAGTTTTTTGATGAAAAAGGCCAGAAGTTCTATGAGAGAGGAATTATGAAATTACCAGAAGAATGGCAAAAGGTAATCGAACAAAATAAAAAAACATATCATTGCTTAATGTTCTTTCATTATTTATGAGAAAATAAAAGTTCTTCTGCAACGCCCAAAAATCCCAATTACTTTCCGAACAACCCAATATTTTGACAGGACTGACGTGCTATCGACGGGTTCTTAAAGGTTCTAAAGGGTCTTACGTCCCACCTCAGGATCGTTTTTGAGATTTTCCCGTGAAAAAAATCTCCAGGAGCTCCTGATCACAATGGTGAATGCGATTCCGTGCAAAACTGTCGAAAAACCCTTTTCAAACTCCAAATTCCGGTGAGCTTGTGGGCGGAGCCAAGGTGAGAGTACGAGATTCCCGCGCCATGCCCTCACTTGCTGATCATGCATAGAGCTCGTCTTTTATCCTATTTGGGATTGGATGATGAGTTACTTTCACGAGGAGTATGCATTTCCTCGGGAGGTGCGTCGGGAGTGCGTTATCCAAAGACCTCGCGCTCTCGCCTTGCCCCTCCCCCGGCTCCGCCCACAAGCTTCCTGAAAATCCGGGCTCGAAAACGGTTTTTTGGCAGTTATGCGCGAATCTCGTACACCTTTGTGATTAGCAGCTCTTGAAGGTTCTTATCATGTAAAAATCCAAAAACGCTCCTGGGTCTTTCTTCTTTTTTTTCTTTTCTCCAGAACATAAGCAACAATGTGACTTCATAATAACTCACGATTACGGCAATAGGTATCACGGCTGTCCACAGCACCAACGCCAGTGAGTTGATGAGTAGCTTTATTTTTTTACCTTCCCCTTTCTAAATAGACTCTCAATAATGGCATGGATCAGCTGTTGTTTTTATTCGCAGCAGACCACTCACCGATGATCCAAAAACCATTAATGTCGTGTTTGAATACACTACCCGAAAACCATAAAACATTCCAATAACGAACAACTCCAGCAGTACAACAACACTGCTTGCGAAAGGTATCACAGCATAGTTGAAACCAGCGGATCGAAGGTAGCCATTCTGAGAAACGAATTTTGATTAGAAGCATTTCTAAGGGGGATTGGTGGTAGCTCAAGAAGCAATTCGATAGAATTTTCTTTGGCGATTTCATTCAGATTGTGGTTGGAACGGAGGGAGAGGGTTGGCGTTCTAATTGTAACGTTACCGCATGTTTCTGGGAGAAATACCTGAAGACAGGGGAGATTTCCGAAATACCGTTCAATATTCTTGTTAAATGTGTTTTACGTGCTTTTCACGAAGATCATGCTCGATATCGAGGACCTTGGATGAAGCTCAACCGCAAGGACAAGCGGAGTTCTGACAAGTACTCAGCAGCACAGACAACATCCAAACCGTTTCGAGAGTTATAGAGGTTTGTCGAGAAAATCGCTTGCCCGTCATCTTAACCTTCGTTGATTACGAAAAAACATTCGACAGCATTGAGACAAACGCTATACTGTCGGCACTAGTTGAACAATGAGTGGAGGGTCTTACATGAGAACATTAGCCGACTGCAAATGTCAATGTTCTGCTACGGTGCAGCTCTTTCAGCGCCCTGTTACCATCCAAATTGCGACTCTGATGTTTGATGGCAATACATTTGGCAAGAATGTGTTTCGCAATACATTTTACGGGGTAAAATTTCGCCGGGCTGTACTTTTACGGGACATTGAGTGAAGTGCCTGTCTGGCAATACAAAAAGAGAATCTGTTGGCGATGCATTTGACGAGGTTTGCTCGACGATACAAATGGCAAGATCTGCATGACGATACATTTTACGGGTGTTTTGATAAGGCGTTCATTTCATTCTTAGTTGGAGGCTTAGCCAGCGACGGTGTGAACCCGGGTCGCTCAGCTGGTAAGGCAGCGAACTCCGGAGATTGGTATCATGGCACGATTCCCGATGATATATGACGCTGCCAACTAATTTGTCCTCGTAAAAATGCAAGTTGGGAATGAATGGCCACAATCCGGACCGTTCCGGGTATGGCACAATGAAAGTGAAGTAGTGGCAGAAAACGAGACGTTCGGATTTTGCCATTCATTCTCTACTTTGCATTTTTAAGAGGACAAATTAGTTGGCAGCGTCATATATCGAAATTTTTGCCCGGTTGATAACCCTCTTGTTTGACGATACAGTTGGCAAGGTTCGCGTGGTAATACAGTTGGAGAGGTTTGTTTGGCAATACATTTGATGGCCTTCATTTGCCCTAGGTAGTTGGCAAGCACGTCTGCGAGGTTGCCAAACAAAGCTCGCCAAATGTATCGCCAATGAACATCTGAGGGAAAGAGTGTGACGAGGCAGCACTGAGCTGTTTACTTCCGCGTTGTGGTGTGCAATCAAATCACTCGATTGTGACGAAAGGGGTATTCGGGTTGACTTGATGGGAGATCACTCTCAAACGTTCGTTTTGCAGACGACATCGTCCTCT
The DNA here is from genome assembly GCA_000816745.1 of Ancylostoma duodenale. Taxonomy (NCBI): domain Eukaryota; kingdom Metazoa; phylum Nematoda; class Chromadorea; order Rhabditida; family Ancylostomatidae; genus Ancylostoma; species Ancylostoma duodenale. The sequence continues at coordinate 4,312 of KN728624.1, forward strand.
GTGTCCTTTGTTGGAGAAGTACCGATGAAACACAGGCGATGCTTACTCTTATAACTGTGCAGCACGAACGCAACCCGAACGCCGTAATGGTTCGGTTAGAAAAGCTAGCAGCAACGGTTGACATTTGCTGCCGTCCTCCCCTCCATTGCTGCTATCCTCCCCTCCATTGGTGTTAAAGGAACAAAAGCTTGGGCAGCAATGGAGGGGAGGATGGCAGCAACTGTCAACCGTTGCTGCTAGCGTTTCTAACCGAACCATTACGACGTTCGGGCTGCGTTCGTGCTGCACAATTATCAGAGTAACAAGAGCGAAGAGAACTCGAAGTATCTCAGATGATGGAGACTATTTGCGTCCTATGTGTGCCTCGGGCACTCCATGAACATTCAGAACGACTTTAAAGAAGAGCTGGATGGAAAAAGAAGAGCAGTATGGGTCGCATTCGGGCTTCTCATGGAAGCTACAGATCAGTTGACAAACCATGAGCTCCGAGCTCACTTTTGATTCGACAGTCCTTCCAGTGCTGCAGCGTTCTCTTCTGAGTTACGACCGGCTTACACAACTACAAGTCGGACTTCGCAGCTCCAACTTACGACGAATACCCCATCTTCATGACCCAGCGGAACACATATAGAAGGCTAAGCACCGATTGGCCAGTCATGTAGTAAGAAATGAAGATGATAGACGGACGGAAAGGACTTTGGAGTCTCGAGAGAGACGAAACGACGTTGAAGGAGACCGACGAGATAGGTCTAGTCGCTACACGGATGAACCAGGTGAAAGTTAGCTGCAAACGAGCCAAGATTCTCGCCAGCGTCTCCCTCAATGCTCCTAAATGAGAATGACGAGAGAACGAATCGAATGGAAGCGATGCTAGAGCCCGCACGACGGATCATCTAAGTAAATAAGTAAGTAAGTAATGCGTATTTGATCGAATCTAAATGGCAACTTACAGTATACTTGAGTCCAAGTGATATCAATGTTGTGAAGAGTACAACAACGACGGAAAGTGTAAATCGTGAAGTATCATCCGTGAAAGTAGCATAGATTTCACTCAAAGCACTGATTAAAACCTCATAGCGTACAATCTGCATGTACAACCAAGAGTCCCAGATTAATTTTAGTTTGTTTTTCTAACACTTCCACCCAACCGCTAAGCAACGTTGGCGGTGTGTGTGTGATTTGATAGCTTAGGGAGCAGACCCCAGCACGAGCCTTTCGTAGGGTAGGGACAAAAACGAAGCCCCCTTCGAAAAACACAGCTTTTACGAAGTTCCCCTTGGATAGTGAGACATTGGGAAAATCCCAAATTAACCAGTTTTTCACGGACATCTGCCCAAAAAGAGCCGCGTTTCCGTAAACAGCAGTTTATACTAGGTGCGTGGGCCAGTTGCTCCTTAGTTGCACGCATCTATTACTAAAAAGCTAAAAAAACAACACCGAAAAGGCAAAAACTCAAAAAGAAGAACATTTTCGAAACAAAACGAAGCTTTGAGCGGATCTGAACGAAGAGCGGCGTCGGAGATGGAACCTACGCGTTTCTTTTGTACGTTTGCGCATCGTAGGGTATAAAAAAAGTTTGCCTTTTTTGGGCTATATCTATGCTAAAAGGAGGTAATATGGGACATACTAGGGTGCGTATGATAGCACTGGATTAGCTGTATATGTGTATGAAAAATCCGCAGAAACTATTGTGTTTGAATAGAAAAGCTATGCTCCTGAAGTGCCACGAAAGGCTCAGCCTTTCGCGGCAGCGGGTCCAGCCTTTCGTGCGAAAGGCTGGACCACTTAATGAGCATACAATTTTTTCATTCACATAGGTTTGGGGAACCATTTCAAACACTTATTGTGCACGCTGAGACATATCTTTGCCCAAAATTTGAAGTGAATCCGTGAAGTCTGGACTTAGTTACCTAGCACAGCTTTTTTACTTTGCATAAGTTCGAAATGTCTTTTCGAAGGACTTCCAGTATTCACTTTGTTCTTATTTCACCGAAGGTTCCAAGTCAATCCACGCAGCTTCGGCCGCACAGCAGTCCTTCGTATCCTCCGGATAGTAGGAACCAGTAAATGATTTGCTCCAATCGAACTTTTTCATTCTCGATCGCCCTTATTGCGCCGCTCAAAGTACTAAGAGTTGTTTTCTCGCAAGCCTTTTTCCTCCTAGCTCTATCAACGTACTGTCCCTCTTAGGTCCAGCAAAAGCTCAAGTTTTTCTAGGGGCTTCGCCCTGGACCCTGTACGAAGCCCCCTTTGATCTTCGCCCTCTTCACGAAGCCCAGCTTGCCCCCGGGACAGCCGTGCTGGGGCCTGTTAGGGAGTGCATCTATGACTTTTTCTGCAATTGCGGATGCAGCCGGCCAATCACTGGTTCAGACAATGCCACAGCTGCAGTCTCTAAGCTACCAGATTATATAGAGCATCAGATTGTCGCTACGTACCCTGCTAGCCACTACTGTCGACAACATAATTACAGCGTACCAGAACGCCACTATAGGCTCATATTCACCAAAAATATAGTTTGCGCTGAGCAGAATTGTAGCTATAGTTGCTGGGTTGTGATAAGTGTTTTCGCGACGAAGTCCACCTGAATGGAAGAAATTATGGGGACGACATCGTGCCGCTAATAGGAAGAATGACATTACTCACTGAGTGAGCCCATCTTGTTAGGATCGCCCTCTACGATTTCGAGAATATACGAGTCAATAGCAATAATGTGAAACAAAGAGTAGAAAAACGGCACAAAGATCATTACCAAGGTGATCAGAAGACAGTCCCTGTGCAGAAAAAATGCAAGTAGATCGTATCAATCACACCTCTTCTAGAGACTTACAGGATCAGATTGTTGTGAAAACCGTTCTGTGAGCCGAGGAATACCAGACCACCTTGACCAAGTTTTAAACTTCTAATAGTCTGTAAAGGTTAGCTATGTGCTGAAAGTGAGACGCTGTGCAAATAATTTTTAGCGACACGACCATCGCGTAATTGCAGAATGTTCAAAAGCGGCTGGTCCGGTGTGGAAGTATGCACACGTTACGCCCGCGTCGAGGGACGTCGCTGACCCTCGTTTCCTTCAGAACTCATGCGATGGCATGGACTGAGCGCGACGACTTCAGCTATATTGTGACCACACGACGTGTTCGCCGCGTCGCACCACCCGATTGACTGTTGCTTGTCAAGCAGCGTGATGTTTCGATACAAAGTCGTTGTCAAAGGCCTGAAAGTGATGCTGAACACGACTTGGACCATCAAACGTGTCATCAACCTCTGCCTGATATACCAACATTGGCCCAAACTCACAGAAGAAAACCACCCAACAGCACACACAAGATCAACCTTCGGGTCTCCACCGAGTCAGCGGAACCATGCCCGCGACCTGCTGCTTACACTCACTGCAGACGAGTTACTGTCACTTACTGTCACTCTGTACCCTAGATGGTTGTCGAGTTAAGGGGGGGGGGGGGACTTGCGTATCTGCAGATCACATAAAGAAGGGGGTGAGATCATTGGTGATTGATAGACACTCGTTCCGGTTGTTCATTTTCGAATTTCCTTATCATGTTGTCTGTGCCTTTCAAGTGTCACGATCAATCTTCTCCTAAGCTTGCCAGCCAAGTGGTCCTTGATGGCAGCACTAAGTACTCGGCCAATTTCTCCAGTATGAAGGGAGAGCATCACAGCTCAAGTTTTTTATCTGGTATATTACTTTTGTTTTTGAGCAGTGTCCTGGCCCATCATACGACACACTCATGCACTGTTCACTGTCATACAATCTATTCCGGACCAGCTGCTTCGTAAGGTTATCATTGGGAATATTTACCAGGATGACGTCATTATACAGCTGTGCCCGTACAAGGCATCGTCGTACTCCAGCACTGATCTCATTGGAGACAAACAGGAGACAAAGTGTTGTCTCCCATTTATCTCCGATGGGTTGTGGAGGTTACCATTGTTCATCTTCCACAAATGAAATGTTCATTTTCCCAAGCTAGACTGGATGCCAGTCGCGGCGATTCCTCGCATTGGTGATCATCGGTGCTCGGTCGGCTAGCAGTTCTGAACATGTTTCAGACGATGGCACGTTTTATGGTAATGAATGTGCAAAGGTAACATGTATTAATATGTTCTTTGATGTAGCCTCTCGGTATTTTTTATCCGCGGTAGTGTTGTTCGACAGATTGTCCTGTGTGTTCACCTGGGCCAACCAGCCGCTGGTCGGGATTTCCCGTGTCATTCTGATGTGTTCGGACGGCTGGTTGAGAATATCGAAACAATCATCCGTTTTGGATCGCGTTGAAATCACAATGCAGCGGTCATCAATGTAACGACAATACATCAGTGAGAGGCGTGCTAGCAGGGGTGCTTCCATTATGCTCACGGAGCAAACGGCCACCCATAACATGCTAAGCTGTTGCCGGTATTGATGTCTTGCTAATGTTTTCATCTAAGCATTGCAGAATGAAGACAAAGATTCAAAAATGGTAGGAATCACTGCCTAGGTGGTGCGGCGTGGGAGGCCCGGCCGTGGGTATTCTCTGATGCAAAGATGAGTGATCGGCACTATACCTACCCTCTCCAGTTTGGAACATGTCCTACGCGCAAAATTGTTGAAATTGACAGTTTCAATCTACCCATCGCGCCACTCATGCTGTGGCCGTTGCCGCGACTTCATCGCCTTGCAATGAAGAATAAATAAATCTTAGAGCGCGCGTATGCGCGCCTCAGCTCTCAGATCAGTCTGATGACCTTCCGTGCCTCTCTTTCAATAATTGCTACAACCAGACCACATGCGGTTGTCGCTTTGCACCATACAACCAAATAAAGAAGCAGAAAAATCTATCGAGCACAGTGATACTATAAGTCTGGAACATGACAAAAACAAAAATGCATACCAAGTTTATAGCGCACAGCCATGGTCCAATTCCTTTGATGGCTTTGAGCCTCGATATCTTCGCTGGTACTGCATTTGGAAACTTTGGCCGGAAGAGAGTGAGAATTCCATGAAGCAAAAACGAGAGCACACAAAATGTAAGAATCAGACTGACGTTGAGAAACTAAAGATATTTAGGAGATAGCAATTGTATAAGAATAACAAACAAGTGCGCTGATGAACAGTTACTATTCCGATCGGCTTTCTAATCCTTCCCCTGCACCGCTTCGCAACCGCTACACAACAGTGATTTTATCACGATAATTTCCTGGTTAATATATGTTCTGACAGGTACCGTGTGTTTCACTACGACTTAGTACATCTCAGACATTCGCAGAATTGAAGCTCCCCGTCACTGAGTTTGCAACTGCTGAAATGGGCGGGGTTGGGGTGTCATTTGAACTGCTGTTTGGCTGCTGTTGAGTCGCTATTGCACTGCTATTCACTCTTTCTATCGGGAGCGAATAGCAATCCAGTACTCACCGAATAGCTACCGAACACCAATTCGAATGAAACCCCATCCCCTTTCAATTTTAGCGACTGGAACCACAATGGCAGGAGTCTTCAATTCGGCAAATGTCTAAGATAATCCACACGATGCGTGTCAGTATGTGTACGAACAATCACGTTGTTGTAATGAAACCGTTCCGGGGTAATGCTGCTCAGCGGATGTGAAGCGCTGCCAGCGGAGAAACCAAAAATGAATAATGATAACCGCATGCTCATGCACTCGTAGGGTTCAACTCCACCATGAAAAGTTCTGGTCCCGCCCATTCAGGTGGAGGAGGCAACATGCGGCTAGTGCCGTACGCGCTCTGTTCCACCACCGGAGGTCGCGCTCAGACGCGGCGCGGATATGAAGAAGTCGAAAAAGTGCAACAACGTGGAACCACTACAGTCCTTCTCAAAAATACTTGCCTCTCGCTTCACCTCCCATCTGCTAAACCGCGCCGCATCACCTATGCATTATCATACGTGGTGTGACGTGGCTAAACTGACGGGCGGTTCAGCGTGAGGCAAGAATTTTTGAGAAGAACTGTAGATATATTATGGGTTTGAACGCCCTGATCGATTGCACACAATTCACGCGAACATTTCACGCAAACAAGAAAGACAATGTTAATGATGATAGAATGTATGAATCAAGCGAATGCGGACCGCGGCTGGATCAGATTACAGCGTTCTACGAGGTGTGGATTATCGGGTACTTACCACCCGCGCACGTCAGGCTCCAGTCGTACTCTATGTAGAAGACCGCTCTCCCCAATATTTTCCCATAAGGATAGCTCAGTTAGGTCTAATGTGTCCAATATGGTCCTAAGATGCCTGAGGGCATCCTTCAAATCACGCTAGGCCGTTTTCCGCCACATTTAGAAAGGCAAATAGACCCCGGGAACAACAGCACAGTTTGATGTTCGCGTGGGAGTCCATCAGGTTTCTGCACTTTCACCGCTTCTTTTCATTCTCTGTATGGAAACAGTGTCGAGTGATCTCCAGTCAGGGCCACCATGGACGCTTCTTTATGCCGATGATGCCATAGTTGCTGCACGCACCAGGGAGGAACTCCAGAAAGAGGCACAAGCTTGGAAAGACCGGCTCCAACAATATGGGATGAAACTTAACATAAAGAAAACAGAGTACCTCGAATGCGGAGAACAAACACCTGGTACGATTTCCATCGATAATGAACTTCCGAAGGTCTCCGTGTTTAAGTACCTCGGATCCCGTATCTTAGCCGACGATAACACGTTGACGGAAGCTGAATGTAGAGCGAACGCTGCGTGGGACAAGTGGAGGCAGGTAACGGGTGTAATGTGAGATAGGAAGGTCCCGCTGAAGCTGATTTATCGCACAGTAGTCCGACCTGTGGCACTGTATGGAGCGGAATGTTGGCCGACCACCTTGAAGGCAGTGTCTCACCTCATGAAGTGCAACGAGATATCAACGGAATCTAGTCCTACTCGACGCGCTGATTCCAAATATGTGCTTGAAATCTGAAAACGCGGCCAACAAACCCTATTTTGAAGCCAAATTCGATATTGGAGCGGGCGAGTTTCCTTGCTAAGAAGCCAGCTAAAGCGGAGCTGAGAAGTTAAGCTTGCATATTAAAATGAACTTCTCAGCAGCAGCTATTATCAAATGAACAAACATTCTCGTGTTGAAAACATGCCGCACCCTCCGCAAGCTTCAGCAACGGAATGAATCCTCTCGTCCATTGGCCGAGAATTTTTAAATTCTCGGCCAAAGAAACCGGTAACTTATGGGGTTTCCGAGGTTTTCGTGTAACTTAAAGTACATCTTTGTGCTCAGCGCCTCGCGCATGTTCGACTGACGAACTTGGTCCCTGAGGTGAGACACTGCCTTTAAAGCACGAGCAGACACTCCACACAATGGAAATGAGAATGCTCCGTTGGTCTCACGGGATTACGCGTCTCGATAGAGTGCGAGACGAAGACGTACGCTCACTGTTTGGAGTAGCGCCCATTACAGCGAAGATGCGAGAGGCTCGGCTACGCTGATACGGTCACGTACTAAGAAGTGATGAAGAAGCTCACTCGCCAAGACAGCAATGAACATCACCGTGGAAGGACGTAGACCGAGGGAAAGACCAAAGACTCGGTGGCTAGACAGGATTGAAGACGATATGCGGTTTCTCAAGCTTGCTGTGGATGATGTGTACGATTGAAGGAAATGGCGCAATCGCGCGAGAAACTCCGATCCCAGACGCTGGGAAACAGGCTAGGAAGAGGAAGAAAAGAGCTGACGTTGCGCGCGTAGGTGGTAAATGTCCGTAGACGAGGAAGTGTGAGCAGGCAAGAGAACACTGCTCACCATCCACTGGACCGTTTCTAGGCTAAAACTAATCTTCCAGAACAGTGCACACAATCTTTGCCGCGCCACCACGTGCAACTGATAGATTGTATCAGGATCAAAGATCGACAAAGCTATACAATTCGTTTTCTAGCATGAAATTACCATTAGCCGTATTCCGAATTATGCTGGCCCAGCCACGCATGGCCTAGTGGCGTACGGCCCTGGTCAAGCGCGTATGGACCATCTCGTATGACCGAGTATTCCGGCGTGGGCCGCTGGCCCTGTCCACAAGGGCGTCGTTTACCGCGTTATCTGAAACGTTGTAGGTCACAAAAACAAACAATTCGAGAACTCATCACCCAGTATAGGGCGTGAGAGGCGTCCTCACGCATGGATACTCACATTGTCGGAAGCGTAGTTCACATAAGTGCGCGCGTGAGTCGCGCGTCGAACGCATACACGTATTTGCGGTTGATTTTCCATGCTGGATCAGTCAACACTGGTGCGCTCATATCCCCTTAAAGATACTGCTCGGCTGTCGCGAACATCTGTGAGACCGCAAATGCGTGCGTATAACTTGCGTCTGAAGTGCGTCACCGCTGCAACTGAACCTATACTTCATCATTCAGACGTACGCGTGTCGAACGCACTCATCTATCCTTACCACTAAATTAACGTGGGATATAAATATGTCCAGGCAAGCAGAGAAATTTTGCCTGAATCTTTGGAATGAAAATATAAACATGAAGATGTGATATTCAAGCAGTGAATCTTCTTATTTCTACGCAGTAACCTTGTTTGAGAATTGTATAACGAAATGGAGCAGTGTTGTGCTATTATTCAAAGCATCTATTGAAAGAACGATGTGAAGATCATTTTTGCTGAAACAATGAAAATTACGCATGAACCCGGACGAAAAACGAAGATTTTGTCGCATGGCCCCACCAAAAATAGTGGGCCATGCTTGGCCCAGTGAACACCTATTTCGAATTGCGCGCGCTTCTCCCGGAATACGAGGCCATCACATATGGACCAGTTGGCCACGCATCGCCCTGGGCCAAACCGCGCCAGAGTACGGCTACATATGAATAGCAAAAATCCGCCGAGTGATCGCGAGGCCCATCGGGCGCCGGCGCACAAATCGCTCTATGCCCTTTTTACTTTGCTTCCGCTATCCGACTGCGGACGCTCTATCCTGAACGTGCTATGGAACGTCTAACATGAAATGACACCTGAATAGACGATCCCAGCACGCACGGAGGTGGAACAGGAGCATGTGAAAGGCAAACCCAGCACGTTAGGGGGACGAACACTGCACGTGAGAACTGGAACCAGAGGTTTCACTTTTCTGTGTCGAACTCCACGAATGCCCGAGGCTGCAACCGAACTCACAACTACGACAGTGCGTCTGCTTCTAGATAAAATGAAGATCAACAACGCTATGAAGATGACTGTATAAAATATGAAAGTAGGCGATAAGTAAACATATTGTTGAAACGTGTCGAATTCGTGGATGTCAGAGTTCCTTTAAAGGAGACAGATTTACGTTATGATTGTTCTGACGTTATTATTAGCATTTTTTTATTGGCACTAGTTCATCACTTTAAATGGATGCGCTAACAGTATTCACTTTCACTTCATTAGTTTTACTATTTTTACGTTATTTATGCTCGTAAGATTTCAAAAATACTCACGCCCAATTCACCAAGGAGGCCGTTTTAAGCTTCTCGAGGTCTGACTCCGGAGCTGAATCAAGCACTCCCCTGTGTATGCTTATCAACGGTGGTCGTACACAGCTGTCACCCTTCAGGCTAAATTACCATAGATCACTACTGCACGATAAAGTGTTCTTAACACGTTCGCGAGAGCGTGCACGACCAGTCGAGCACGCGATATCTGGCACGTAGGACCGCGTCCGCGACCGGTCGTGCACAAACACATGCTTAAAGGCAGCAAGAGCCGAAATCCTTGACTTCGAGCTGAGGTACGGGTAGTGAAGTACAGACTCAGCACATCACAAACGAGAAACGAACACAGACAATTATGGCTTACCTGTAGAGAAAATGGAACATTCGTCGTGAACACGCCTGGCCGTGTTCGCGTGCGGACGAGTTTTCCCCGGCCCCGAAAGCCATTGCGGCGCGTGGTTTTGGTGCAAAGGGATTACGAAATGCGTTGAATTCACAGGGGCACTCAGCACATGCG
>KN728625.1:0-16987 GCA_000816745.1 Ancylostoma duodenale
AGTGATCTGCAGATTGACTGATAGACAGGGGACCTGACAGATGACTGACAGACAGGGGACCTGACAGACAAACAGACAGACAAACCTACTAGTTGAAACACTGTGAACTCTCCCTTCAAGTCTGGATATAAATCCTTTTCACTGATAATAGACCAATTTATATCGACCGCTCGATAGCAGATGTTTATCGACACGGTTCATTGCTGCGGTTAATGGTTCAATTGCAGAATCGTCTGCAAATTTTGCAGAAAAAAAAAGTTGCTACAAAAAGTAAATTATTACGCGGCACCGTAAACTCTGATGTTTATCCAGCCCCTGCATGCAGAAGGATGCGATGTTTCAATCTTGTGCAATTACACCAGTGGTCCTGGATTTCTGAAGTGTTTGTGCAATTGCACTATTTAAGTGAATTGTCCTAATCCACGTACATCTCGCCTTTTTATACTGGTAGTAACGTCACTATAGTGCACTTATGAGGAAAAAAAACTCGTTTTCTTCACATTATTCCAATTTATTCATGCGACTTTTCCGTGGTGTAGGTTTTTGTGCAGTATTTTTTTGCCCGAATAGTGCATTTTTTCGTCCCTTGCTCCATCCGTACTGACTTTGCAGCGCTTACATAGCTCAACTATAGTTGGGTATCTTGTCATGTGACACATGGCTCACCCTCATTCATCTGACATTTTTCTGAAGAGTAGGGCAGAGATGCAGAGCAGTGACATCTTCCAAAATAAAAACGCTGTGAAATTTTTCTTCTTGCTTATCTGCTCTTGTTATCTGATTCTAGCCTCGCTGGACGAGCTAAACCCTCGAGAAGTTAGAGTTTATTTGGTGGCTGTTATTTATAAATTCGCGCTTACCGTCTACTAGCGAATTTCCGTCATTTCAAATGTGGTTAGTTCAATTACGTACTTTTCTCTCGTGTTGTAAGGTCGAGCTCAAAATTCTTGAGCTTTGTCATGGTCCGAACTCGAATGTCGAATCTAGACAGCAACAACTTGCCTGCTCTAAAATGTGATTGCGCGTCTAGTAAACCACTGGTTCTGCAAATGCGGCCAAAACATTGAATGACCACAGTTTTTGAAATCAACTCTATACACATGTGAGCCAACAGTGCTCTGGCTTGATGCTGTCTCCTTTTATAGCGATAAAAAGTGCATATTTGAACAGACACATCGTAAAAACTGGGCAATATTGATCAACGTGCACTTGTTACACGACAATTTACGCGCTATTACAGACCAGATTTACGTGTGATCCGGTTCGGCTTAGTGTTTAGTAGATGTTTGGAGCGCATGACTCTCTCTTCTCCTTTACTTTTCCACCAGTTTTCAACGCAGCTTGGTACGCGACGACGGTTGCGACAGCGTGTTTACTGTTCGGCTGCTAGCGGAATTTCGGACGTCATCGGATGGGGGGATGAGCGCCATGGGGGTGTGCGTCTGCGTGTGCGAGTGAGTCAGATGTGTGTCTTGTCACCTCGGCTCGCGCCACCTTTACGAGCCCTCGGCCCCCCTCCCCCGGTTCTTATCAAAAAAGGACGTATTCTCCCCGAGAATACGGTGCATCTACCCAGGGACGATGTCCGCATATTGTCGTGTCCGAGCGCGCGTCCATCGGCCATCCTCCAATTTGTCACCGCAGCCACTTGTGGCTTGGAATTTTTACGAGCGCGTCGATCGTAGTGTCGTAGTCAAATAGAACACCAACGCTCTCGAGCCGCACAGTGTGTGTATGTATTTGGCAAACAAATACCGCGTTTTCCTCTTGTTTTTACTGCATTCTCAGTGCAGAATTATGCCCTGAATCGAGACTGGTTATTTGTACACACGCTGCAAGTTAAGCCGTCAATTCGACAACTTCTGGTGCATTCACGGATACAATGCATGTTTTGTCGAATTTATTGGCATTAACTCAGTTCATTTCCCATTTTCTACATTTGCTACGGAACCACTAGTCGCTGCTGCACTTCCAGAAGATTGCTTCTGCCGCCAAATTGGATGTACTTTGTGCATTCGCGTACGTTGGGGCTTTTCCAGCAAATCATAGCAAATCTTATCATTTTTGCAGGATTTCTTTGCAGCAAGAAACTGCAAAGTATTCGATAAACATTGGACGAAGTGTTTTTCCTACTTTGCAAAACCAGACACGATATGATTCACAATTCGGGAACTTTCCGGGGAAAAACTGTGCCATTATCGGCCTCATTTTGGGATTTTATCAGCCTTATTGGTTTCTTTTCGGCTTAGCTATGGTCCTCATACCTTTTATAGTATATCGCGCTAGATACATCGTCAGGAATCTTATTCCGTGGCTGACTTGGTACATAGCACATCATTTGTTCATCTATTTATTTACTTATTCATCATTCACTCACTCATTCATCAATTGATTCATCCACAAGATGAAAAGTTCACTTTTGTGAGCAGGAAGTATTACAGTGATTTCTATGCATGATTTGTTCAAACCACCGGCACTATTCCACATTAGGGGCCCCAAAATTTTCAAAAAAAACTTCGTACATGGGGGTTATTTGGGGTGCTAAGCACGAATATCGTATCCATTTTGTACCGTAACCCCATTTTTGTAGGGTTACGGTAAAGTTGCCTTAGATACGGTACCTCACAGAATCCTCTCAAATTCTGCATAGAGGGGTTGTTTTGGGTGCTTATCACGAATATCGTATCCGTTTTGTACCGTATCCTCGTTTTCATAGAGATACGGTAGGTATACGGTAGGAAATTGGGAGAAAATGCCGATTTCGGGAAGAAAATGAAGGAGGCGTGCAAAATAAAGGTGATATTCGTGCTCAGCACCCCAAATAACCCCCCTATGCAAAATTTGGGCGAACTCCGTGAGGTGCCGTATCTAGGCTAACCTTACCGTAACCCTACAAAAATGGGGTTACGGTACAAAATGGATACGATATTCGTACTCAGCACCCCAAATAACCCCCATATACGAAGTTTCGGCGGAAAAAAAATTCCGAAAATTTTGGATCCCCTAATGTGGAATAGTGCCAAACCACCCTCTCTGAACTCAAAATCTTTACTGGTAGCTGGTTTGACTTCGGTAGCCTCTGACCCCCTAGTTGATTGTAGTTGTGCGCTAATACTTTTTATTTGACGCCCGGAAATCACAGTAAGACCATCTGCTGACCGGACTGAACTTTTAATTTTATCATCCATCCATTCATTTCTATTTGTAATGTTTCAAAGGTCTGATTTGTTCTGTTAGTTTATCTGAATTGTATTAATCTCCTTTATCCAGCTGAATTTCTTATTTTTATAACATATTCTTAGTACAGAAGCTTACGCGACAGCTTCTTGATAGGACTTTCACACAAATTATGTGAATATGAAATGAATACGTAGCTTCACGTGCGTTTGCATACAAACAGAACCTTTGTCGCTGTTTTTATATAGCTTCCATTAGCCACTGAAAGCACTTTTTATATTACATGCGTTTTGAGACTCAAATGGAAGTTGTATTCATGAAGCTATACCTACTCACGAGGCAATTTCATATTCCTTTTTTTCTTTTTTTAACGGTTCTGTGGCACCTCATTGGGTACAGACCGTTCCAACAAACGACGAGGCTTGGATGTTTATGTTCAGATAGCAATTTTCACGCTAACCGACAAACATTCAAGTTCTCCCCCACGTCGATAATCGCAATCTCTCTGTTCTTATACCTCCTTTTTCTTCTCTAATTTAGCTTCAAGTATCGGCTTTTGTAAAGTGAACTGTGGTAATTAAATAAGCAACTAAACTATGCAAATTCGAATATCGTTTGGATACACCCCTGCTTTTCGTTTTCTCGTTCGTGGAAAATTCCTATTTCTTTCTTTCTTTTTACCTTCTTCTGCAATAGTCTCTATAGAAACCTATTCTTTTCACATTTTCAGGTCGAAATGAGTCATTTGTACCGTGAGTCATTTGTGGCGTTTTGTTCACAAATTTGAAGTTCTTTTTTTTTTCTCCTCAGTTCTGCTCAGCTACAAGCAGAGTTGTTGTTAGCTGAATTTTCCTTTTTTCTTTTATTGCACGACACTTCTACATTATTTAGATTCATTGCCGTCTCACTTTTTCTGCTATCATTTCCATTCCTCAACTTTGCGCGAATCATGTAACATTCCTTTATTTTCTCTACCGAAGTATTCGTTATTTTTTCCTTGAACGTAAAGACATTGTTCTCATTTACTGCTACTAGTCCACCTCTAGTACTTACCTTTCATGCAAAAATGTAAGAGGCCAAAAAGTGCGCTGTTTCTCCTCTATTCCGTGCACGAATTGAGATCTTTTCCCCGAAGTAGCGCAGTTAATCGACGTCAATTAGGTGATTTACTGTGTGTTTACAGATACTGACTTTTTACCAGCTTGTGTATCCGACTCTAGCGAAGAAATTCGTTGGCCTTCAACCTTTTTCTGTTAGCAGAGCGTAGCGAAGCAATTTCCATCCTTCTGCACTTCGCCCTTCAAATCGTTCAGCGATTGGCGGGCTTTTCTCAGGGTCGGTTGTTCTGCCTTCAGTTGTTATTTTTCTACTCTGTTCCAGTTGTGATTTTGCTGCAGAAACACCTTAGCAGCCTATTTTTTACCACTCGCTTTGTTTGTTGCTGGCTCAGCTGTTTCGTTTTTTAGAGGTTTTTGGTTCGTTCTTTGTTCTCGCCTGTGCTGCTGGCCGTTGCGTGTTCTCTTGTTCGATTGTTATTGCGTGTTTTGCGTTCGTTTCGACAAACAACCAGAACTTTTGTTCAGGCCAATCGTTATCGTTGTTGTATCGATGGCGGATATACAAGAGGCGATAGGCGACGATTACTAAACATCTGTATTATCGAAAATTAACATTTACTGGTGAATACTGTGCAAAACTACACGTCTAACGTCAAACATGGGGTGAGTTCCTGCATTTTCTCCATTTTTGCTGACCTTTTCCCTGTGAAACGGGGCTTTTTCTCATTTTTTTCCTTTTTCGAAACTTTTTTTACAACCGTTGATTTTTTTCAACTCTATCTAGCTTCATTCCTTATTAAGCTTGTTTCGTTATCGTTGATCCGGTGTGCATCGTTGAGATTGCTTAGGATAACTGTAACAGCGACTCCCAAATTTTCCCCGTAATTTGGAGACGTTAACACGTTTACCCTGGGTAGTCTCAACGATAAGTGCTGGTCCTAATCTGCAATGAAAATTTGTCCTTTTCAATTAAATCATTATTTCACTATCTTAGGAAGGAGTAAAATTATCGATATTCAGTTTCTTTAAAAAAAAATTTCACGCTGCTCCAAGTGGTTCTCTCCTTTATTTTGTTAGCTATCCTCTTTGGAGCTCTTTTGTTTTTTTAGTAATGCCAACTTTGTTCAGCTGTTGTTTTTCTCCCTTTCCTTTCCTATTACTCATATTTCTATTGTTCTGGTAGGTAATCCTTGACGTAGGCGTCGCATTCTGAAAATGATTCACAGTTTTGGTTTGGTTTATTGGTTTTCTGTTAAGAAAGCTAGTTCAAATCTGCGTCATAGCTCAAATATACAATATGCTTCCTTCTATTCGAGGCGCTATATACGCTACGACTTTTTTCAAACATTTTTATTGCTGTTCTTATTGGGTACAGGCTTGGTTACAGTTCTCGACCACGCTGATTGAGAATTGGAAATGTATACGAATATTCTATGTGAATTTTACGCTACTTTAAACCTTCAAGCAGTTGCAGCTCATTTATTTATTTTGCATAATTCTTTAATATTGCATTCTAAATGCAAAAAGTGTTGTTGAAGTTTTCGAATGTACAAATTACTAGGTTATTTAGTACGTAATTAGATGATTTTCCATTGTCTTTATTGCTTTTGTTTCTTTCCTGTAGCCAACCTCACCAGGAAAAATTGACCGCAATTGTCCAAGGCAGCGTCAACCTTTTTGCCTAGTCCGCTTGTTCCCTTTTGTCTCAAGGGCTTATCGTGACCACATTTTTTTTCTGGCGTTGAATGCTGCGCTAAGCTCTGCGCTGGGGTATAAGATAACGAAGGGTGTGTGGGTGTTACGCCGGGAAGGGTTGGCCCCCGCATCGACCTCACTATCGATCGATGATTCAACGGCGAAGGGAGCCATGAGATGACCAGTGCCATCTCACGTTAACGGCGAACGCGGATGTGACGGCCACCCGGACGTGATTCATGTGACTGGTCGGTGCTAGCTGCGAGTTTTGAGGGATTTTAAAGGGAGTATTCTGGACGTGGTGGGCGATAGGAAACTAGATTTGCAATTAGGATTCTGCAGAAGAAATGTGAAAATCCACAAACGAAGAAAAAGTGGAAGTTGCACTATAGTCTGGACGAGTCTTGAAGTTCGAAAAAAAGCTCTACGGAATTTGTGTTTAACCCCTACTGAATGCAACTTTGTAGTGACATTTTCATCTTCCTCTGTTGTTTTTGTACAAAGTGGTCGATTACAGTCCGGAAACCTTTTTGTTTGTGAGGCTGAGGCTCTAGGATAGTCATGCATAAATGAGCAGGAAATTGTCCGGAAGGAGAATAATTCGCGTAGCTTAGAATGCAACCATATGATCAGAAGACAATTTGGCTGTGGTCATAGGGCAACATCTCTGTGAAAGCACAGGAATTTAACGGAAAACTGTTAAGGAATTTCCCACGCTTTCCTTTCTCATGCTTTCACGTCTATTTGCCGTTCAATACTTTTCGAGAAATATCTGCAATGTGAAACAGCCAATTTTGACGTAGAATCCGTGAGTTTGGGGGTGTGGATGAGCAATGGAAATGATCCTATAATGCCCAGTTGCGAAACCTCAGCTCTGGATTCAGATACACATTTCAAAACTCAATTTATTCTGGGGCTTCCAATGGGTTGGTAATTCCATTTTCTCAGCCTATCTTTCCTTTTGGTATACTCTAGTCCCCTGTTCTTGAAATAACTGAATCTAAGGGTGCCATGTATGCATAACAGACTGTTTTATTGATGCTGCGCAACCGGAAATTTGTGATAAACACTACAACATTCTCTTTGAAGCCAAACTCTGCCGCTGTCTTAAAGTGTTTACTTTGCCAAGATGCCTCTTTTCGGGGCCATTGATGTGAAGATCAGATGCTTTGCCGATATCAGGCAGAAAGCTGATTTACACAAAAAGTGCACCGCCGCCACTTTATGCTAAATGTTCCGGAATACGTGCAACTAGAGATCAGCTGAAGTTTTTCTATAAATCCTGTGTGATCTAGTTGGTCCAGTTTCATGCGGACGACGCTCGCTAGCAGGTCCCATTCACTTTAACTTGTACTTGCTCTTAGGCTAAGAGGATCTATTAAAAAGTTATATTAACATTCCAGTTGGATGGGAGTGAGAGTTTCATAATGACTAAAACGTCGATGGTTTGGAGATTGGACCGGGGATAGGACATGACACATAGGCTTCCAGGGAGTTTGGTTTCCATTTTTCTGGACTTTGTGGGGTTTCCCTAGGTCCCTTCACAAAATAGGCGAAATCAAGAAAAGAAAACGAGAAGTTTATCTCCTGGCAAATATGGTTCTATGAAGAAAAATTTATGTTGGTATCATACTGGAAATTTTCTAGGTTCGGCTTAGAAATTTCTCCGGCCAGTTTATGCAAATGAACACGGTAGGGACGAGGTGTTGAACCGTTCATCAGTTCTTACTGGTCTGCAAAAATGTCCTGAAATGCTCTTATGAAAGCCGCTGTTAGAAACAAGAGATGAATGACAGGCATCAAAGAACAAACAGTTTAATGATGAATGGATGATGTTTCCCTTTGTATTTTTTCGAAGTGCTCGATTTTTTTCGTTCTGAGTGTACAATGGCACTTGTAATGCTGGCCATATAATGTTGAATGTTATTTGTGACATCGTTGGTTAAAAATAAAAGCAGCGACTCGAAATATATGACCGCCATTGTGGTTCGGTTGCGCGGAACAACTGCTGCTCTTTTCACATTGCGTGGGAATCGTCCTCGCCGTTGTGGATTGACATGTGCGATGTTCGATGCCGAATTTCCACTATACATTCTATGGACAACGCATCTGGTTATGCGCGCGCAGGGTCCTGGGAGAATTTCGTCGGTTTTGATGGCCCCAATCAAGGGCTCGTGCGATCGAGTTATCGCATTAGCCTATGTCAACAACGTGAACCAATGCCGCCGCCGCCGCGAATCTTCTGTGGGTAACCAGGCGTCACGCGCGTGCACGGAAATTCCATGCACAAGGCGTGCGAAATCTTATTATGTGTTTGATGGATTGGTCTCTGAGGGATGTTTCTGTGTCGATGGATTTGTACTCGAAAATTTACCGAATACGGGGCGTAGAAGTGGTGATCCTGCAGCGTGGTGGAAATGAATTCATAGGAACAGTTTATTTCACTAGTTCAAAGATCTTCAATTCTCTTAATTCCTTTCTGAAATGTGAGGAAAAGGAAGGTATGGTCTTAAATCCTTCTATGGATAGAAGATCTTAGATCCTTCTACAAATGGAAGAGTGTTTTAGAGGTACTTATGCTTGCAGTAACTGTCACCATCACACTATCAAAACCTAACAAAACTTATCAGATGGGTTATAGTCTCTTTCGTACCAAATTAGAGTTTCGAAACCAATTATACACAAGATTTTTCCCCAGCCATCACAGCTACAGTTTTCCTTTTTTCTCTGAGTCCCCAAGCCATTTTTGAACGAAATTTGGGTGCTGGATTGTATAAGCTGCTAACCTTTCAATCTTAGCACAAGGTTTTGATTACTCTGCCCTGTGAGGTGTTTAATGGAAACGTGAGCAGAGGTAAACTAGCAGAACCAGTTTTCCAGGGAAGTGTGTGACTAGAGGGCAATTCATACTTCTTAAGTAAAGTCAACTAGGAGTGGAGTAAGTCCGCTAAGGGCTAGCAATTACATACTGAGAGTGAGTAGTTGAAATGTTGGCAAAAGTGGTTATAAATGTGATGTTATCGTGGAAATTCGCCAAGCGGATGTTCTGGATGGAAAGCTTGGTGAGCTCTTCTAGGATATTTTTGTTTCTTTTTTGTTCCTTTTACATTGTTCTGAAATGGTTTGCTTTTATTCTCAACAAATTTATGTTTCCGAGACATAAATTCACATAACGACATTTTACTAGGACTCAACTCAAGCTTCATCATAGCGTATATCCTTCCCTCACAGTAAGAAAAACCTTTTGGATGGAACTGCTATAAATTCGTTTCTCTCCTATTTACTTAACAAAGCGGCCAAGCTTTATTTTGTTTAATTACTCGCATAGCTTCTTCCAATGACAGAACTAACCACTTCCTCAAAAATCCCGGAAAACTGTCAGTTAGCAATTCGCATAGGCGGTCTTCTGATGCGTGAAAGTATCGCTTTGCCGGCGATGTCAATCAAACCATCACAGCGCAGCAGCGTCGAGTAACCATTGCGATAGTGCCGAATTTCAAGCGGAGCCGTGGATGGCATTAATGCATTCGTAGTGGCCACTAATTGTTTATCTACGCGAGGTCTACGGACGATGGGGGAGCTAATAAGGAAAGAACTGCACGTGAAGTTCTGCATCGGAGCAGTTTTTGGTCGAATAAGGGGTTTCGGGAGCTTGAGCAAAAAGTCTGACAAATTGGTGTGGATGGATTATCTACTTGAAGCCGAACGCAAGGTTGTTGCGACACTTGTTGTGTTGTTGTCTATTGAATTCTTTTCTGAGAAATTTCCCCAGGTGAGGAGATTGTTTTTGAAGTGCTGAGCCGATTCGAAGTTTTAGATCGATTTTTGAGAAGAAATAGCTGTAAAAAATAACACAATTGGTTATTCTCCCATTATTTGCCCCATGTTTTGCAAATGACGATTCTGTTCTGGTGCAATATGTATTTAGGCACTTAATTGTCACCATGTTTTCTTCGCAACGTGTACTCTATTTTCTAGAAGTTTTCTTGTTCCTGTGAAGCTATGTATGAAAGTAAACAATTCAAGTATGAAATTAGAAGACAAACATCGAATAAGCAGGAAGGAATCTAATCAGAAAACGGCCAAGTAAGGATTCTGCATTTTCTTCGTCGTGCTTCCCTCTCCAAGAATAAAGGATTACAAGTCCATGATGCAAATGCCTCGATGCTTTTCCGCTAAAAACATCTCAAGAGCCACTCACACGTCGACATTTTGATTTTTTTAAAATTTCTTTTCGGTAATATCAAATTGCCTAAAGGACTTGACGATTGCTCTTCTTTTTTTTTCAAAGGAGGGAAACTGAAACACTGCTCTTTTTAACCATATAGCTTTGTAGCCTATTCTGCGGAAGAAAATTTGTGAAAATCTAGCTTTTTGTTTCCCTTTATCTGTAAATTACAGCGCTCTAGCAAAAATAATAGATGTTCTAGGTTAAAATGTGGGTAATTCTAAAGTAAACTGCTACTCAATACGATTCTGAGGGCATTCTTCATTCGCAGAATCGTTGATATCCCTGGATTTCAGAGGGTTTTTTTTTGCACACTTTAGTGAGGAATGTAACAATTCTGGCATGAAAGTTTATTTGCTATGCCGCAAGTTTTTTTCGTATCGCATAGTCACTGCAGTGCCGCTGTAGCCATCACTTCACACAATAAGCGCGCTATGCTGAATCTGAAATAATGTCGTGCAGAGTGCTGTAGTTGAAGCGATGTTGTAGCTTCAAGAGCAGTGGGGACGTTTAGTGGGAGATTAACATTTTTGGATTTTGGTTTTTGCGGGAAATACTTTGAATTGAGTTTCCCCTGTACGTTTCCATAAATAGAACTTTTTCTTCATCTACTGCGAGAAGCTCCTTGGTTGAACAACGTATGGAACTCTTCTCTTTCCCTAAAAGTTTCGTACTGCAATAGCTATGGGAGACGGGAGGATTCGAATTGTTTACGCTTATTTTCCCAGGATTTGCCCTCTAAGGTGACATGAGGTTCAAGGATTGTTACGTATTCTCGCTGGGATGGAATGGAGGACAATTTTTGATAGCATATCTTGTGATGAGCATCATCTAACACTTCCTGTTATATTGAGACCACATTGACTTTTTGGCGGACTTCTACTTTAGGACATCCTGGTTAGGTCCTTGGTTTTGAATAATTTCCACTGCGATGTGAACAGAGCAGTGTTTGAGTGGTCATTCCACCTTACTACTATTGCACTGGACTCATTGCTTTTGTTGGCGAGCGCTCCTTCGCTCTCGGCTAGGCTTGCGACGTTTCGCTGTTTTTTTCCCTGGGTGCCTGGACCATACGTTCTTGTGAAGCAGAAGCGTAATTATATTGCAGTATTTCTTGGATTTTTGGAAGAAATTTCCGGTTCATTCTGTTTTCAACATCTTCTTGCCTAGATAGGGATTTTTACTGCCCTTTGAATTCCCTTTGGGAATAAGAAAATGCTGGTTAAACTCCTATGAAGTACATGCTTCTCAATAGTTTCGACAGGTTAATGAAAAGTTTCACAAGTGTTGAGATACTTATTTTGTGGTGTCGCTGCTGGAGACATAATGAAAAGTTAATCTTTTACATATAGTGAGCAAGGCAACCCTCTGGATACTACTTTGCTTACAAGGGAAGGATACTTAATCAGTGTCGCCTTTCGTAGCGAGCTGTATACTATCCTACGCAGCTCGCGACGCTGATTCCAAATCTGTTTTTATCTATCCCTAAAATTGTCTCTGTGAGGAGTTACCAATCGTGTCAGAACGGTCATGTAGGGCACACATGTAAAAGGAATCAGGTGAGTCGTGGCGCAGTGGTAAGTCTCACGCCCTTCAGGATGAACAACGCGGGTTCAGTTCCTCTGAGTGCCCGGGGTTTTGCATTTTCCCTGCACCTACTGTTTTCCTCTGGAAATCCATTTTATGCAAGGTTTTCCACCTACAAATTGATCTTTTGGAAGTTTGGAACCACTTGAAGGATCCTCATCACAGGATTTGCTCTTTTTCATTCGCTGCTCACACTGTGAGAAGCTATTTTGTTTTGGACATTTTGTATCATTCTTCCATAAATGCGCATAAACTACTGAAGATTAATTTTCGCACACTTGGTCAAATGAGCAATGTTACCTTTCCCAAATTCGGTGATGGGAATCTTTCCAAATGGTTCCAAACTTCCGAAAGATCAACTTGTAGGTGGAAAACCTTATAAAACTGCATAGAATGGATTTCCAGAGGAGAACAGTAGGTGCAGTGAAAATGCAAAAGAGCACTTTCTTAGAGGAACTGAACCAGCGTTGCTGATCCTGAAGAGCGAGAGACTTACCATTGGGCCACGACTCACATGGAACACCTCCCTTGTGCGCCCTACTTGACATGAAAAACGAGTACATCTCCTCATAGAGACAAATTTAGGGGTAGATAAAAACAGATTTGAAATCAGCATCGCGAGCTACGTAGGGTGGTATACATCTCGCTACGAAAGGCCACACTGATTAAGTATCCTTCCCTTGTTAGATTTTGGTGGGTCGCCCACAGATATCACATGACTCTTTTGCAATATGATCCGGATAGGAATGAGTGTGGCAGTCTATTTCTGGAAAAAAGTTTCCGTGTGGATAATTTTGAGGACCAGTCACTGAAGAAAACTGCACTGTTATGAGAGCTATGATGCGCTGGGAACTTCCATCGTCGTGGACTTTTTCTTGTATGGATTTGTTTTGACAGCTGCAACAGAATGAAAGAACACACGAACTTTTCCTCCCACCCAGGCTGCTTGGATTAGATTACACAGAATGCTTCTTTCCTGTCTGGTTGAGAGAAAAAAGTGCGTGCGATATGCACTAACAAGAGCAAAAGGTCTGCAAAGGCTGCTTGCTTAAGTCGCTCTTGTGAATTAAAACTTGAGCGTGAAGATAAAGGCTTGCGATTCCCGTAATTTTCGGAATCGTACATTCAGAGAGGTTACAACTAATGTTTGGACGGAACTTGGGTACTAAAGTTACGTAAGTCATTGTCTGGGGATCGGCTAATAACCCTAACTGGGAGCTGCCATTTTCGCGTCAAGCTTTTTTTTTTCTCGTAGAATCCTTGCATATGGGATAGAGTAAGCACTTTGTACTTTCGAGATCTATATAGCAGCAAGTGCAGCTGTGAAAGGATAAATGAGCTTGGAAAAACTTGAACATTCATCAACTACGAGAAATTAGTTGCGCGTATAAAGTGCCAGCTTGTCCGATTGTGGATGTGCAATCGACGGGCACTGGCTCGCTACAAACTTTGAGCGTGCCTGCGATGTAATGGTACGAAGGATAGTGGATGGTTTTGGGTCTATTATCTTTGAAGCAAAGTTCTTTTCTTCAGGAACGTAGAACGACGGTGGGGCGGGGGGGGGGGGGGGGGGTTGGGGTTTACTGGTGAGATTTTTAAGTAGCTTAAATTTTCGTATATTATTCCTATCTGCATTTTTTTATGAATCATCCGGCAGAAAATGTTACTCTTCGTCTCAAATGAGGCGAATTGGTTCTAGTTCAGGACAAGAACGGAACTCGACAAATTTTTTGAAGACCTTGATGCACGGCCCTTCTTCATCTGAATGCATAGGTTCGGAATCACCCTGTTACTAGTACAAATAATAAAATACCACAACTAATCATATCGTAATAAATACTTGAAAGTATAATTTGTAGGTCCTTGTTTCAAATAATCTTATCGTTTTGAGGTCCCCCAATGCTTCAATTTTTTTGTTTGTTTTCAAAACGTTCTAAAATGCTCATTCCTGACATTTGGACTTTTCTTCCTGTGGTGGTTGGTCCTCCTGGTGTTCCAGAATATTCTTTACCTCGGAAAGCTGTGAATATTCCGTTGGCTTTAATTTCTTCTCGAATTTTTAAATTCTGTGTTTTTGTATATTGAATGTTAAATCTTGCTCCCTTGTTTATTTAGATATATATTGTGATGTTGAAAAAATCCGCCAAAATATTTCTGAGTGCAGAAAAATGGTATTACTCTCGTCTGTTTTTTTTTTCAAGTCTCAAACTAGTCTTTGAGGCTCAGTTAATCGTAGAACGTAGGGGAATGGGAATGGTAGTGGGGGAGGTGGTCCCGGTTGATTTGCTATGAGCTCTCCTCTCATCTGAGTTTTTTCCTTCCGACTAATGCTCGCAAAGAAATGGATTGTTAACGAAAGCACAGAGACTGGCGTACTTACGGAACGTGCGTCATCATGGGCGCTACATTTAATCCTCATTGCTCTGTTCGTGCTCTAAAACAAATAGAGATGGTTTTTTTCTGGAAATAGCTGTAGGTTGTGATGAAATAGCATCGGAGCAAGAAGTGTATATCGGAGTTATTGAGGCAACTAAGTGGCTACCATTTAGTTGGAGTTAGTTAATGATAAGGTAGTTGGAATAATGGCAATTTTTTTTCTCGTTAGCTTTTGGGCTGGATTTAATGATTAGACGATTAGATTCCGAGTTTATTGTATTTTTTTTTCGCATGCCGTTATAATCATCCTACACCTTATTTATTTTTTCTTTTTTCTTGTTCTGTGTAATGATTTGTCTCTCTACGTAGTTACTTCTAATAAAAGAAAATTATTGGCTCATAAAATTCTTTTTCTATTGTTTTTTTTTCAAATTCTTCATTTCCTTTGTTATCGAACAATGTTTCAGTGAGTCATCGATGGCTGCGGCAGCTGCCGAAGTCATGATCTACAACGAAACCCGCAAAAAATGGCAGGCTCCAGATGGTACGGAAGGACAACTTTCAAGTATCCAGATTTTGCATAACGCCGCTCGGCAGACGTTTCGAATCATTGCTATTAGGGAACAGGTAATTCTCTCCCAAATTTTCTGGAATTCTTCACGTTGAAGAAGCCCTTCTGTCCGCTTCGATTTTTTTCGCTGTGTTTTTGAACCAAAAATTGAGATCCATTTTGATTTAGGATGGCGCTTGGGTGCTGAATTGTAACATCCATCACAAGCTCAAGTATCACACGGCAACTCCGACGTTCCATCAATGGAGAGATGAACAACGACAGGTTAGTTTTGTATTTTCCTGCCCTTTGTGCGTTCTGTGCTGTTGTTGGAGAATGAATCACATTGAATGTGAAAATTGTTGAATAGAATGAGGATGTCAGTCATGCTGGCACCAGTGGGATTAGTCAGCATACACGTTTTGAACATTGAACATTGGTTACTTGCAAATGCTCTGCAGCATGAGCAGACAAAAAGAGGGGAAAACAGGACTCGTAGAGAACTTACAGCTTTTCTTTTGTCGTCCCGACTTTCTTTGAAGACAATTTCTTTTCTGCTTCTAGGTTTACGGCCTGAATTTCTCGTCAGAAAAAGAGGCTCGAGACTTTGTATCAGCGGTTGGTCAAGCGATCGATTACTTGAATCACCAATTTGTGCATGGAGGAGAATATCAGATCCCGAATGGTGTGTTTTCAATGTTTACTTGTTCGCTTTTCGAGTACTACTGAGTAGTGATATTGGAAGTTTTTCAAATTTAATCCTATGACTTCACTGCTGCGCACTTAGCCTAGCCTCTTAGATTTGCTTTTTTCTAAAAAAAAGCAGCCTGATCGGTGGAAAAAAAAGGCTCAGAGTCTCCTGGGATTATTTTACCGACCTATCTATTTTTTTTATTGTATGCACTTTTCCGTGCGCGTGAACGCCTGGCACATCTTAAAAACACAGGTATGATGTTGAGCAGCGTGAACACTTTCCGTGAAAAGAAAAAAGACAAACACCAAAGAAAAAACAATTTTGTGACAGGGTAACTTCGTTGTTTTTCAAGACTTCAGATTTGAAGTAAGAAAATTCTGTTGCAATTATTAGAAGGTTGAACTACTCCCTTTTTATTACTCTTCATCTCTTCATTTACTATGTATAATACTTTCTCGAATTTCCTTATGGGAAATGGGAGAGCATAGATTTTTTGGTCAATTGCTCCACTTGCTTTCTCTTGCTTTGTATAAAATTTCATTCCGACTTTAAATAAGCAGTTTCAGAACTACGATTTTTTCTTGTGAATATTATCCATGTCATTCTTTCTCGACCCTTTCTTTTCTGTTCTGAATTTCACGTAGAAGATTAGATCATCAACTTGTTTCATTTGTTCTATGCTGTTTTCCTTTTTGTTGTTTGATTTTCGAGCCGGTCTGTTAGGACGACTTTTGAGTGATTGATGGCGAAAACAATCAAAATTTGCTGACTCATCGGACTTTGCAGTTCGAGAACTTGTCTTTGCAGAAAAAATCTTGCGCATTAGACATTTCTCTTCTTCGCAGTGATAACCGATCTGGATTTTGTAATTCTTCTGTTTTTAAGTTGTGGTAGGAGTGAAAAGTCCCGTATGAAGGTTGTACCTTTTGGTAGCTACTGTTTTGTGAGAGGCTTATGCTGGATTTGTCTTCTATTTATTACTGCTTGGCTAGATGCGAATTTTATAATTCAGTTAGTTAGGTTAGCCATGAGCCTTTCTCTTTTCCACGACTTCCGCTTAGTCCCCTTGTTTTCCAAGTATGATTTCGGCCTTGCAAGGAATGTCCGGTCCACTCTAAGTGATTTTCTATGAAAACCCTTTCCCCCTTTGCGTTGTAAAAACGCCTCTACAGCGTGCTGTCGTCGATGACGCATCAACAGTACTCAACGCTATGGTGATTGCATGACAAATGCGCTTCTAAGAGAACATTTCTCTTAGTCATCCCGGTCTATTCGTGAGTTTTTCGTTAGCCCGACAATGATGGCGGCTGCTATACTTCCCATTCAACATTTGCGGATGTTTGTGGTGGTCTTGTCAGAGATTTCCCATGTTTTCCAGCAACTCTTTGGCGAAGGCCTAGTCATATGCTTCTGAAGCTCTTCGTCCTCTTTGTTTGACGGTGACTTTGTCTTTGAGTGTTTATAAGACACTAGGCTGTGGCGATTGCTAGTATTTTTTTGCTTGGTTCTGGATTTTTTCCATTCAATTCCATTCAAACGTGTCGAAGTGCTGTATTGTGTGGAGGTCTTTCTATTTTGTTTGTTTCTTGTCGAGAATTCTAGAAATCTGGAGGTACTGACCA
>KN728626.1:0-14274 GCA_000816745.1 Ancylostoma duodenale
GTCGGTATTATCACAGTGGAAACTCGAATAAGATCCCAAAATAAGAGATTATCTGTCAATTCGCTTTCCTGACACGATCGACACGATTTCAAGCGCATTTCGAGTTGTTCCCCGATATGTGAGCGAATAAATCTTCGATAAAATATAAAAATATCAGCATCAAACAATTATTCATTGATAATTGTGCGAATAACTGTGAAAAACTCTTGTCCTTAAATTTTTAAGGCAAACTTGAAATCTTGAAAAACTCTGAAAATCGGATTTCATTCCATATTTCCTCGATAAAATAAAAGCTTTTTTAGTTTTCTGTCAAGTTTCCTTTTCTCAATATTAAGTAGTAACTATTCCACATATCATTGAAGATACCAAAGTTATATGAAAAATACTACTCGACACTTGTATTTAGTACTTAACTGCTTACTTTAAATTACTTAGAAATGTGAGACTGAGAAGTTTAAAACCCATCTTCTTGGACCTCTTAGGAGCTGAAGAATCTAGAACCTCTAGAAGCAGCATGCAAGCTTACCATTGTAGTAATCTGTAGGTGGAATCAGTGCGAATAGTAATTTCCAAGGAAGTGACACGTAGTGCATGATTTTCTCCTTCGTCGTGATGTTGCCGTCCTCATCTAAAACAAGGCACATTCTGAATTCATTCAGCTGTTATTGACGTGTTTGTCCATGCATTCTTGCAAAAAATTTTTGAACTAACCTGGCACATTTGCAGCACTTCGTACAGTGTTTCAAATCTCTATTTTTGTTCTTTTCGAGTAATTTGTTGGTATATTTTAATTATTTCCAGTGTGTTTTTTTGTCTCCGATGATCTATGTGTGCCCTTGAAAATGACGTCGGGCAGCAGAACTGGCCCACAACTTCTTCGTGGCTATTTTAATGCATTGTTTCTGTTGTTGATTGAAAAAGGCATTGTAAAGAATGGAAGAAGGTAATGAATAATAGATTAGAGCACGTCATAGTACGTTAACATCCTGAAAAATTTATCATTCTAAGGCGTCAAGAAATAGAGCCCATCGACTTTTAAGCTGGTGTTGGGGAAAGGTAACGTCTTCGTAAGAATTTTGTTAATATTTATCACAAATGGTTGATGCGAAACATTACAAAATTCTCCACAGAGATAGCAACTAGTTTACAGCTAAACAACAAGTGTACCAGGAAGAAAAATCACTGGAACTACTGGTCTGTTTCAAGACACTGGAATATTTCATCCTTAAATAACGTGCATTTTCTGCAGAATGCGGCGAATCTAGCTGTTATGCCCATTTTTGGGAATATTTTTTGACAAAATTCATTGCTTTTCACTATATGCCTTTAATTGCTCGGAACATTCCTAGAAATATAGATTTAGCGCCAGTCGCTAAGGCGATATGCGGCCTATTCGTTCCCAACATCAAGCGACCATAGCGCAGTGCGTGTGTTTTCGCACTCCACGCAGGAGGCCTGGGGTTCAATTCCCGCCTAAGGTCGGATGATGAACAAAGTTATCCCTGTCTGAGTAGTGTTGAGGACAAAGATATACACTGACGACTACAGTTTTCAGCTCCCAGTAATGAATATTCCGCTGTGCTGCCCTATTTTGTGAAACATCAGGGAACTAGGGTATAAATTATTCGTATTCGTGTAAAAATATCGAAAAAGTTGAGTGGGAAATTGAGTATTGAAATGTTTGAAAGCTGTAATGATTGGCCTATATTTATCATTTATAATGTTCGAATATTTTCTCCATATTGAGCTTGGTAGTTCGAATAACATCCATTAGTTTGAAAGGTCCCGAAGAACTCGAGTATTCGATATTAGAATACAGTGCGTTTCATAAGTATAGACGCACTCCAGAAAACACTGGTACACGGTTCCACGTAACTTTTTGGAAAAAGCCAAGAATGTCAATCGAATCAGCGTGCCCAAAAACCCTAGTCTGCGTCGTTCTAGCTGAAGTTATGGGAAAAGATGAGTGGATTCAGTATTTCCACCTCATAGGGACCGTCTCATAAATATAGACGCACCTTCAAAAACCAATAATTTCTCAGCTGGAACTTCCTTGTGATGGCGGGTTAGTAGTTGGTAGGCCTTCACAATCTTCAAACAACTAAGAAAACGTGAGTTGGCTTAGACGTATGCATCACTTCCAGCAAATGACTATCAAAACGGTTCTTAGTACAGGCAATAGCATTTTCGAGGTTTGCTCTGCCAGAAAATGTTCTATTCTGGCCGTGAATATCTGTTAGGTCGGATGCCCCAGAGGTGTACCATGTTGCTAGTATCAGAAGGCGAACACTTCCTGATCACAACGTTCCTACCGGTAAAACGAAGTCGTGAGGCTTTATGGAATCAGATAACCCCAGGTAGGCGACGGAAACAACATTGCGCAATGATGATACTGCGGTTAATGCCTTTTCAACCCTTGCATTGCATGAGAGAGCCGACACGACGGCTCAGACACCGTTAATGCACATCATGGACTTCGAGTCTAGGCAGTGTATGCGACGCCGTCTTCGAAGCGATATTTTATTTGGCTTACCAAATTTCTACATTCGATTGTAGAAGTCAGTATCTTGTACCTATCTGCAGATCGACCCCGAGGAATCTCCTCTCTACTCAATAATCCTACGATTTTACAAGGTTGCGGCATGTAAATCGTTTAACTGCGCTACGCTTGCTTCAAAAAGGTGTGATTCATGTTGAAATGCAGATTTACGTTTACGACGTTACGACGTTTACGACGTTTACGAAATGCAGATTTACGTTGTAGACGCTTATCAGTCCTTATTAAAATATTGATCCCAATTTTTCCCTTGAAGATAAGATTTATTTGTATTTCCTCATAGACTGCGTCTATACTTATGAAACGGCCCATTTAAGGGTGAACTGCCAAATATATCCGGATTTCTTCATAATCACAGGTATAACACCTTAAAGCTAGGTTTTCTGGCATGCCGAATCGATTGATATTTGTAACTTTTCTCGAGAAGCTGTGATGAAGCGGGTACCGACACTTTCTGGGGTGCGTCTATGCTTATGAAACGCACGGTATTCGACGCCACTTTTCGAATGTGTTAATGATCCCAGCCACCTACCCTCCTCGACGGTGATCGCCTCGTTAAACTGCTGTTTCCAACTGCTCGTGCCAACCATAATGGAGGTGTTAGCGTTGGTGAGCATACGATCCACAAAACTCTTGAACTCTTTGTCTTCAGTGATCACCACCTTGCAACGGCTCAGCGAAAGTACTGGTCGACCTTCGATGCCTTCATCCTGAAAGAAGGAAACGCTCTTGATTGGCCTTTTCCTTTACGCTACGCTATAGGAAATACCGTCTCGCTCATGTCACGGTGCCAGATCGGTTCACCCAGTTCAATGAAGAAATCCTCGTTCTTCTCGTACTCGTCGTCGTTTACGATAGGTATTCGAATTTCTGCTCTGAAAATAGGAGAAAATTACTAGGTTGGCTCATAGTTATTTGTAAAAAATATTTTTTCAGAAAATATTTTACTGAAATTATCAATAATTTAATGAAAATGTATCCAGATAATTATCTTCGTCCGGCTACTAAAAATGAGTTGATCTCATCGTTTTTCCTTCTCAGCAACGATTAAATATGAGCTTTAACGTTAATGATGGTTTAATCTTGAAGCGCAATCATGATCCACATTCGGGAAGAGGTTCCTTTTGCAGGTTCATGTTTTTTTAAGAGATAGGGAAAAGGGCGGAAGTTTGGAAGTTTGAGTAAATTGTGGAAACTGTGCAAAGGATTTGTACACGATCTCCTTCACCACAGCATTTCAAAAGATTTCGAACATTCGTAGCAAAAAAAGCTGACATGGCAATAGTTCTCTTTGTGCATTTGTACGAATCATCCATGAACTTT
The DNA here is from genome assembly GCA_000816745.1 of Ancylostoma duodenale. Taxonomy (NCBI): domain Eukaryota; kingdom Metazoa; phylum Nematoda; class Chromadorea; order Rhabditida; family Ancylostomatidae; genus Ancylostoma; species Ancylostoma duodenale. The sequence goes on from KN728626.1 coordinate 3,881, forward strand.
TTGGCATAACGCCTTCAACGGCTTTCAAAGCACGAGCTACCAACTTGATCTGCTCGTCCGCGAAACGCAGCGTCCCCTCGCAGTGCTCGTAATCATCACCGGCCTTCGCTTGACCATCCACAGTTTTGTAAGGAATTGAGACTTCTCCACGGGCTCCACGGGTACGGACCACCTTAAAAAAGACATTTAATGGGAAAGAAAAAAAGAAAGAGAAGAAAGAAGCAGCAAAATTTTGAAATTCGAAAATTTTCCGTTTTTTTTTTTGAGATGTGCGTACCTCAGCAACAAATTCTCCGGCACTTTCCACGACTTTGAACTTTTCAGAGGTAAAACCGAAGGCTCCGGCGTGGTCATCGTCTACGATCAGTACAGTTGCAGTCGAAGCGGCTCCGAGGCGCACAGGGATTGGTGTGAACTGCGAGGGCGAGTGAGCGCGGACCTAAAACGGATCAATGATCCCTGGATAACTTGGATAATGAAGACTTTCTGGAAGGATGGCGTTATTTCCCACGGATGCCAAACAATTGTCCAACCTGTGACAGCCGCACCATAAACTGCTCGTCGTCCTCGTAAATGTCGTTGTCAACAATGGCTATTTCTATTTCTTGCCTATAAAATCGCTATATGAAATGGAAAAGATGTGTGTAAGTAATGCTTGAGGGCCCATAAAACTGTGCTACTCACTCTTCTTCTCCTGGTTTGAATGTCAGCATTCCTTCTACGGGTACGAAATCGGAATGCTCTTGAGCAGTGTCTGCAACTGTCCTGAAGAAAGAGATACAGATATACAAAGGATTGAGTTCAGTTGCCCATTATGGGACGAATAATGGTTTTTTTTGGATTAAGTAGGGGTCCTATACGTAATCTGCTGAGAAGTCTGAGAAAGCATAAATGATTCTTAAACCTTCCTGGGAATCTAATGAAGGTGATAAATGTGGTAAGGATACTTCCACTTGTGTATTTCTCGAAACAGAACCTCAGAGCGGAGATTATGGGGAGAGGTGTTAGCTCACATTCTATGCATTAAAAGGTAAGCTCAACTCACCTGTAATGGACAGTGACTGTGCAGTTCGGATCAGCTGCCCCACGATCGCATCGAACTTTCACCTTGATGGTCCCGACATTCTCGAGACACATGTAGTGGGCTGGATCGAACCTGAGCACTTTTGTGAGCAAGGAAACCAGTTGGAAGCAAAATTTACGAAATTGTTATTGTGTTATCTCGTGAAACGGAACTCCTTTCCTGGGGTGTCCTGAGATATGACCCATAAAAACAAGATCGATTTCTCGGATCATGGGGAATACTTCTCAAACGTATTGATTGAAACCAGTACTTGGCCACTCGTGGTAGTTTTCCATGAGCAAAAGGATTATTGCAACGCTGTGTGTTGTTCCACCGCCAATTACACATTGAGGGTCGTGATCACCCAGTTTTTTTTTTTCGAAAAAGTAAGATGTTCAGAAAGTTGTCGGTTCTTTGGCTCCCTCCGCAATCCACATCCCACGTCACTGTAGCTCAGTGGTGCAGTAGGCGGATATCAACCAACCGTCGCGAGTTCGAGTCCCGCTTAATGCAAACTTTTTGCCTTAATCTGACTATTGCAACATTATGTGTTGTTCTCATCTGCCGAAATAGAAAAAAAGCATAACGGGATGGCTCAGCCGGTAGGGGGTCAGACTAGTCATCTGACACTTGACGGTTCTAGCCCAGAGGAGATCCTAAGTTAAGCGCAGTGGCTAGTTTCTGCGACGCAGTGTTTGGGGTTCACTGCACGACGTCCCCCGCGATCTCCACCACCGCTAGTTACAGGATAAGGGCATCCTGGGTGGGGATCACCCAGTTTTTTTTGGAAAAGTAAGATGTACAGGAAGTTTTCGGTTCTTTGAATCCCTATGCAATCCACATGCCGTGTCACTTTAGCTCAGGGGTGTAGTTCGCGAATATCAACCAACCGTCGTGAGTTCGAGTCCAGCGAAATGCAAAAGCCAAATTTCCCAGAATTATTTCGTATTGATATGGTTAGAAATTTTGTTCTAGCCTGTTTTGAATTTCTACTTAAATATTGCCATGTTCAAATTTTAAAGGTTCAAAGACCAGAGTACATGGAGACTAATGTCAAGTTTGAATTTGAAATTAGTTCTTAATGACTTCCTCTCTGGAATATCCACGGTTTGGGTCCCCAAATCAGCAGAAATCTCCGTTTTCCTACGAGGTCGGATACCCAGAACTTTCTGATTATGCCAACGCGGTTTCAATGAGACAAGCAGAGGATCAGGGTTAAATGAGTTCTTGATCCCAATACTGTACTTATATAACCTCTATTGTTGTTTCAGTGCTAACCACTTGTTTTTTCACGTAAATGCGTTTTCTTTCACTCCTGAATCATTTTCACTGGAATGCACTAGCTTATTTAATGACTACTGCAAGTGCTCATATGGTATTAACCTTTCCCTATCTGTTCACATTCTACCTGTTGCAAAGTTGAAGTTTTTTTTGGGGTAATAGTATTTATTCTTTCATTGAATTTTTTTTGTCAGCTGATTATCGGAAGTGTGCTAAAACGGCGAATCCAAATATAGATACTACTGTTCTACAATACTTGTTGCAGAAGTGTAAACAATTGAAAAAGCTAAACTCACTGTACAACAACCATGTTGACCTTCTGGACAAGTGGCTGGATCAACTCTTCCGCCTTCTTTCGCAACTTCTTCTTGGTAATATCTCCTTGGCCGACCATTTGCCGAGTTGCCTGGACAAGCAAGTAATGGCTCCTTTTCCATACTGCATCTCAAATTGCGAAAAAAATCCAGCAAACTACTGCCGTTGCACCCCACCTGGATTCGATAAAAAGCACGACTCTTCTTCTGGCGACTGACTACCCGCTCAGTGGCAAGCTTCTCCAGCTCCTCTACGGGAGCATCGGGATGCTGTGCCCTTAATAAATGCATGAAAAATTCGAACCTTTTCTTCACTACATCATTAGTTCCTACTAAAATTTATCTGGAAATAAATAAATAAATCAACAAATAAATAAATGAGTGTATGAGTGAATGGGCAATTGCTTCGAATTTCATGGATGGGCTGTTACCGAAGAGTCTTGAAGATTTCGAGGTATTGCTTGCGATGCTCCTCGAAGGCGAGTGCATCAGCGTCTGTGGTTGAGTGGATGAGCGACAACCTGCAAGAACTACATTAATGGAAACCAAATTCGCTGTAGTAGGATGGGTTTATTCACCAATCCTGCTCGTTTTAGAAAACAAATCTTAACGATTCGTGCCGTAAAAGAATCAGATCAACTGAGAAATTTACGGCTGTCCAACCAAAAAAAAGAAGCGAAAGCTAGCTCATTCTGAGAAAACCATCTATTTATCTACCTATTTATTCATTTAACTTTTCATTTGAGCATTTGCATATGTACACATATTTATACATACATACATGAGCAAAGTGAGCTTACAAACAGAGTAACACTTATATTGTTGAATTTTACGACTATGTTCAGTTCGATAACAGTAGCCAGACCAGTGTCGGCACTCGTGAACTTTCCCGTAGAGATCATCAATTTCGTTCCGATCAAAAGTGGATGAGCTCCGGGCTGACGCCGTTACACACTGCAACCCTCTCGATTGTTAACCGCCACAAAGTGGTAGAATGAGGTAACTGGGCAGAATATGCATTCAAATGTTTGACAAAAATATTTGCCCCATTTGGGGAAGCGGATAGGTGAAGACTTTCCTAGAAACATCTACATAGGTCCGAGTTGCATCACTAGGATTACTCCGGGTGAGTGTGTTATCGCTTAAAATTTACTCCGTAGTTTGATGGGCATCAATACGTTCACCTTGGGTAATTTTAATAATGCATGCCGGCCCAGGGATTCGGCTACAGGCGCGTAGACTCACCTGTGATCCTCTTTGCCGTTCTCGACAGTAGCCACCGCCTTCTCTTTCGTCGGACTTCGTCGTGGAGTCCGTCGGCGAGCAAAGAACATATTGATGGGGTTGTCGAGAATCCTGAAGAACTGCGAGTTCTTATTTATCTGAGCACTGAGCTCTCGACGATTTTTTTCTAAGGCACCGATGGCAGAGAATTAATTTTAAGAAAATTATAATTTTTGTAATCATTTCTTATATACATAGATGGCAAGCTCAAGGTCAGTAGGAGACTTGTAATTTAGGAATGTGACCCTGCGTAAGGAGTTTTCTCGCCACTTATATCTAAAAGAGCATACCTATGACCGAAGATGCCTGTGTACTTGTCAGCGACGTACGCTGAGAGGACAGTAAGAGGAAAATAGATAAATGTGAGCAGACCTTCCCAAACCTGTAAGCAGCACTCATCTCTAAAGCACACTATAGCGTGAATTAAACTCACCTCAACGACGTTAGGACTAAAAACACACAGAATAAGATAGAGCCATAAGTAGGCGAATGTTGACCAGACCACAGTAACCCAGAACACATGTACGTGTTGAACTCGCCGTATCTCCCCTGGAGGAATCACCTGCAAATTATTTCTTTATTTCTTCTTGGGCAGACATCTCTGGAACCATTCTAAAGATGTTTTTATGGCAGCTCTTTTTCTTTTTTTTATCTCTGACCCGAACATCTACCGAAAACTCTCGTAAAGGGACCCTCGTACCAACGCAGTAACCCATAATTCGTGAAATAGTTTAATAGAAATAATTTATCTATTCCTCCAATGATTTCGCGAACAACTAGGTACTTTTGTGGTCACCCCAGCAGCTACAGATGGTGGTAATTGCTTATTAGTTCGTTGTTTTTTCTTGCCTACCTGTACGTGTACTGTGTAAATCTATATATTTCTGTTCTATACTTAGAGCACCTAAAGTGCATCGAATAAATAAATAAATAATAAAAATAGGATAAAGGAACTCACGGAAATACAAATAGCTATAATAATGAATAGATTAAATGCAGCCGATCCAACTATTGTGCTAGGGCCGAGTTCACCTGAAAGAGGACTTCCACTAAGTATACTTGTATTCAGATAGGTCTCTCGATCAGCACTCACCCGCTTCAAAATTATTTCCAAATATTTCGATAACTGACAGAAGAATCTCGGGCGCTGACGATCCTGCAATTATGAGAACTTTGTCTAGTCTCCTAGTCTTCCTGAATCTAATGCAAAGGGTTTCTGGAAGGGACGCTCGATATTTGAGCAGCAACTCACCTAGTGCCATCAGCGTCAAGTTACTGACGGTCTCGTTCCAGACCCGGATGAGGATCGTGTAGGGCTCGCCGGTGATCTTCTTCATCTTCACGCCTCTCTCCTGCGAGGTGATCACCTCGATGGCTGCCATGAACCTGAAATTTCGTAATGAAACATTCTTCAATCATGAGATTCCGTACATGAGCCTAGAAACCACGTTCTGGGCTCTTTTTTAAAGATTTGTTAGGATTCATGGAACCAAGAGATATTCACGACATATAAATAAATTCTCGCGTTCTGGCTAGTAAGTGAGCCACATCTCATGCATCTCATGTTGACTTGTCACAAATTGAGGGGTTCAAAACGGGTTTCTAAGGTAATTTTGTGGAGAATTATTGTACTCAGCATCTTCGGAAGACTCATGTAACCAAAAAATCCTAAGACAAAATGTCACATGGAACCCCGCACAGATGGCTCAATGCTCGAGGATGAGCACTGAATTGACAAGATGACCTAATCCTCATCCAGAATTAGGCTGCGTTTATACTTCATCGCAGCACGACCATCGCGTACACGCAAACTGTTCGCAAGGGGCAGGCCCCGTGTGGAAGGAAGCATAGCGTGTGTATACTGCGGCCGCAGTGCAGTAAATGGTGGTTACCCTCGCGATGCGTTATTGCGTGCTGTTTATACTTTTCCCTTTAGAAATCACGCTTTGCGCGGAATTCGTGCTACGTTTGCTGGGAGGCGCAATGCGACGATTTCGTCGCCGTTATGCAATACTACTTGCTCTTGCTTCCCTCCTTTTCCAGCTACCTTAACTTACAACCTAATCAGCTTTGCTACTCGTCGCGTCGCCATATGTTGTTGCCCTCGCCGTGATGACATCGCGCTCGCAGTGAGGTATGAACACAGTCATCGTTACTTTTTTTTACGAAAAAAAAACCTCCTCAGTAAGCTTTCACGCTTTGTTTTCACGGGGAGGAATCCCGGTAACTGTGAGAGCTTCTTCTTCCCCATAAACCATGTACGCATAAAAAGGATAGTTGTCACCACCCCTCCCCCTTTACTGTTAAAAGACCCAAACAATGTACTTTTGCTGTGTTATTCGTTGGCAGCCGACACAATCACTTGGCTGGCGTGTCGAGACGACTAGTGAATGTCAGCGCAATTGGCAGGGAGGAAACAGCAGTACACAAGCGGAAAACAACAAAAACACACCGATCGGCGACGATGGACACGCCGAAGAACATGTAGAAAAGGGCGATGAGGTAGACGGCTGCACGGAAGATGATCGTGCATTCTTGGAGATCAGTCTGAAACAGAAGTTGTGTTTCGGAGCTCCGAAGAAATTGTGATGTTTCTGTAGGTTCTTGTGGGTCTTATGTAAATGGCGGAACTATTATATAGCATATTTCAGGTTGTCTGCGTTTCAATGCAAAATAAATGAGTAAATAATTGAATAAATTGAAAAAATACTGCTTCTTCCTGAGAAAAAAAATCCCCTACATGTTCTCTTGTGACTCGTCATACTTGCTTTGCACGGCTTTTCATAGAATAAAGTGGAGGAATTTGTATTTGGGATCCGTAAGGCACTGTCTTCAATTTTTGCTATCTTTCTTCAGCAATGCCTGCCTGAGGCAAGGCCTGCCCTAGCCTTATGGTAACCGTGACTTTCCCACCCTGCAGGGGCAGCTTGAACCATAGCATTGCTTCTGCGTTAGAATATGAGGTCGTTCAAGGCGCGAATCCTCATAAAAGCAACGATCACCGGCCTCATAGCAACGCTGTCCGTAGTGTGATATGATATGATATGATATGATATGGCATTTATTACATGAAATCTCCTTGTGGAGCAGGAACAAATTAAAGTCAAAACACAAACACAACTGGGAAAACAAAAAGAAAACGATGTGTCTGCATAAACTCATGGGATCATAGGCTTTTCACCAACATACTTTTGAATAAACTAAACTCAGGTGGAATAGCTGGTTTTTGCAGATCTTTGAAACTCAGTTCTGGCACGACTGACGGAGAAATGACGTCTTACGTTGATTCTCTCCTTAGAAATTGCTAGTTTGTTGGAACCTTCCCTACTGTTTGATGCTCTCTTTGCGAACAACTTATTTGACCTCGATCTTACACATCCATGGAGTATCTTATGGACCATTATCAGGTCAGATATCGTTCTCCTGAAAGCTAAAGGATGCACTCCAAGGTTAAGTTTTCTGACATCACTGCGAGGAATCCCATCATACCGAAAGCTCAAAACCCCAGTAATGAGTTTTCTTGTGAAGTTATCCTGCACCTTCTCCAGGTGAGCAATCAAAACCGCACTTCTGAAGATTGAAATTGCTGCTCCATGTTCGTAATTCCATATTGTATATGCCCATAAATACATTGATGAAATTATAGGTTCAAGAGTGCCATAGAGCAGCTTAATAACGGATTGAGCGAGAACCCACTTTTACAATTGAAGGAATACCTCCGAGATTGTTCAAGTATATCATTACGAAATGCCTACTCGAAGCATCAACAAGAGGTAATCAAATAACTCTGGGATATTTTACTGTGTTACTTTTCCTTCAACCTAACATTTACCAGCACAGAAAGAGTCGTGAACCTCGCCTGCTAGTATGAACTGCTCGCTCAACAACACATTTCACAGTGAAACGATGTGCAGGACAGCACTTTCGTGATCCACCAAGGAACGCAATTCCTACATTCATGTCCACGCAGCTGGGGTGCGATCTTTCGTACTTCTCTCATATGTAGCTGTGGTGCAGAACCCTCTACATACATGTAACAGATCTCTTCTTAGAAGTGAAATTTCATTACGTGCTGCCTCTAAAGAATCACCACCTAAGGTGTGCATAAAGATAGGATGAGGTTTAAATCGAATTAGTCATTGAGCAGTTAACCGATCCCTGATGAATATGTTTCTCGCATCCAAACATTTTGGATCCTTGCAAATTTGCCATAGCAAAAGCGCAGTGAAGTTGCAAACGCTTAATCGAATTGTGGATGACAAAGCTGAAGAAGAAAAGTGTGGTGCAAGATGGACCCACAATGACTCTTGTTCTCGCTTGCAACGTTGACGGCAGAAGAGATGTGAACAACGATGTTTTTTTATACAAAAGGATGGCGGAGTTAAGAAAATAAATTGCAGTGTAAGAAGTAAAGTGAAAGCATATATAATTTCCTCTTAAGACATGCACATTGTGAAGGCTTGAACATCTGTAATTTAAGAATGGAAATTCAGCGAACGCGAGATATGGAGTCAGGCGATTATCAGTAATTATTCTCAGTAATTATTTCGACTTCCGTGATGGCAGTGAGAATTATTTGGATTGCTTTCCAACAGCCTCCATACATATGTACGTATGTATACAGCTGAGGTTGAATCTATTTGAAAAATAATTATCAAAACCTTAGATTTAGAAAAAAATAACTTGAGAAATTTATAAGAAACCTTGGCATTTATTGCATAAGCTCCGCAGTCATATGGATAGGGTGATGAAATAATTTTCCAAAATGGTGTTGACTGCAAGCCCTTTTACAAACTATAAAGTCAATAATAAATATCTTTTTCCATTTTTTTCTTTTCTATGTTGCACTAACCTTTTGTGGAAATTATTAAAATTTTTAGTACTTTCTCTGTCACTAACACATTATCTTACCTGTGTTTGGCCCACCCTTGAACGCATGAAATAAATAAATGAATAAGGTCAGAAGTCTTCGTGTACCCTCTTCTGGAGGTGATGTTCTCGCCAGGTTGTTACCAGAGCCGTGAAAACTCACTTGTGGCTGCCATACTGGCAGAATCACTCCCGGCGTGCAGGGCTTCGCCTGGGAGCACGTCTCCTCAGCCCTCACGCTTCCGAAGGTGGCCAGCACAAAAACAGAAAAAAGCCAAGGCGTCATCGTCTCGTCGACTGCATTCTTGGGTGATCTATCTGCAACAGGAGCGAATTTTCACAGGAAGGGAAGATTTCCATAAATAGACGTCGAGGAGAGAAGAGTGGCCGTCGCGGAGGTTCTCATTTTGCAAAAATCGACGCTAGCAGCTGGCTAAATGACCTCTTATGGCGCTGCTTGAGATCCGAAAATGGCGTCGGCATATCGGAAGGCGCCATAAGCAGAAATCACCCAGGAAGAAAAGAGTGAAAGAATGAGAGTAGGAGTTGAGAAAAACGAGGAATAAAGGCCGAGAATGCGGCCGCTGTGCAGTTGAGTATGTGCGAAGTTATAGCAGTGGAAATGATCCATTCCGGAAGCGTCATTTTTGTCTAGTCTACCCGACTCTGCTGCAGAAAGCGGTTGAAGAACTCGTAAGAATAGCGGAACTACAGGGAACTCGATATATTCATATGTTTCAGGATAAAGTAAAAATTGTAGGCTACAGGTGTAGAAATAGAGAAGAACGGAATGGTTCAGCGAAAGTTAAGGACCAGAAGATCTGAATCTCTTACATTTGATGCAGTGACACGAAGAGGAGGAAAGAGCACCTAAAATGGCTTGATCTTTGCTCTCATCTGCCACAGAAAAACAGACTCAATGTCCAAAATCCCCAGAAAAACTAGCAGTTGAGTTTACATAGGACTGATCTCTTAGCTTGCGAATAGACCGCTGACTAGAAGACCTCTGTTGGCACTGATCATATTTCACTGTGTTACAAAGGATCGTAGATTGACGGCGCTGACCTCTGTGTGGATTGACAAAGTGCGAATTTCTGAGTGGGAATTCGTCTCTTTCAGGGGTAGAGGGGCGATTGTACCAGTTTAACTGCAGTTGTACTATTATACAACGATAGTGGGCTGAAAAGTACCTGGGATCGAACTGTTCCCTTTTGTCCCCTTTTTTTTCTTGTTCACCAATTAAGGGATCCCGGTAGCAGTCGCGGACGCAGTGGGGCGCTCCCCCCTCCCGAGAATAGGGCGCCAAATTTTCGAAATTATTTTACAATAATACTTATAAAAATTTGTGTTAGTTCATTTTTAGTTGTTTATTTTTATTGTTATTTTTAAAATAGCTTCTATTGGTTAGTTATTATTATAAAAATATTTCAATCAGTTTTACTTTCCGTTTGGGTCCGCAGACCGGCGAAGACCTCACTTTTCTACCACGCCCCCCCCCCCCCCCTCCCCTTCCTGCCCACTTTCTGCATCCGGCACTGCCCGTTAGATGAATTATTTATAGCTGCTGGCTTTGCAATAGTTTT
>KN728628.1:6457-20566 GCA_000816745.1 Ancylostoma duodenale
TATGTATGTATGTATGTATGTATAACTGTGTTTAGATGACCATTCCTACATGAGGTGCGAATTTTCTCCTGAGGAACTTGACAGAACAACATGATGTGCCTCCAGTAGAATTTTGACTGAATCGAATAAAATTCGAATATTTATACAAATATTCGAATATTCGAAAATTCGGAGGTTCTTAGAAATTCGAAAATTCGAAAAATATTTTCGGATGTAAAACTCCAGTCTCCAGGCGTTGCCATCGTGGAAGGTCACTGAGGAGTACGACGTTACCAACGCATCCCATTTTTTCCACCGAATTTAAGCTGAGATTTAAGCGTCTAACTATGAAAAATTTCATCTCTCTTCAAAATCTCAAAAAGATTTCAAATACTCATTCCCGCAATACTGAATACGTCGAACTAGAAACTGGAACTTTAAAAGAGGTTTTGCTGTCCATGTTTGAATGGTAGTTGGAGAGTGAATGAGTTGCTCTGTTAGGCAATTAGATGCAAGCCTAGATGTGTCACAGCACAACAGGTGGAAGGTACAGTCCTTGTCTAAAGGATATCTGTATTGCGCGTGCGGTTTTATAGCGTCGCGAATTGCCGCCGGACCTCCTTGATCTGCTCAGCTAAAGTGTGCTCTCTCTGCATTCATCGTTCAGGTCTCACCGCATTTCTGCAGTCACGGAACCCGCCACAGTTACGGAATCCGTCTATCTTTTCGACAAACATATAGGGCCGTAGATCTGCGGCGTCCTCCTCCCGCACCGCCTGAGATCACACGTGGTGACCTGCTGGCAGCGTTCCTGCAGCGAGCAGCGAACCGACGGAATATCGATCGCCAGCAGGATGCCACGTGTGATCTCAGGTGGTGCGGGAGGAGGACGCCGCGAATCTACGGCACTGTAGACGGAATACCCTGAGAATGAGTCTCGCCCAACTTCCACTTTTTGGTCGACCCTGGTGGGAACCATCATTTTTGGTGGAGTGGAGGGGACACCTGAGTAAAAGTGTCGCCCTGCACAATGACTTTTTTAGATTTTTTAGATTCAATAATTTTGGAAAATAGTAGGAGTATTGTAGAAACGCTGTTACTCGATGGTGAAGGAGTAGCAGTACTAGTAGCAGAAATGAAAGCCTGAATGAGAATTTACCCAGAAAAATGAATTTTTTCAAAATTTTAAATGCCTGTTTTCAGGAGAACCCGGAAACTCATCTTAGAAGCCTCGCACTCTCACGCGTTAGTACAATGAAAAGCCTCGCACTCTCACGCGTTAGTACAATGCGCTGACTTGAAGAAGGACGTACTTGTTGCATAGGTCGTGTAAGGAGCTTAGAATCAGGGGACAAATTTGTGAAAAAAAAATCAGATGCGGGCATGTAGGGTTCGCGCCGCGCCCCGTTATAGGCAAAATATTGAAGTTCTCTCAGATGTTCCTAGAAATGAGAGGAAGATCTGCTCTTTCGATTAATTTGCAAGGTTCTCAATTTGCTTTTGAAACAAACCCGAAAATTTTCTCCAGGTTCGGACAATTTTCGGATTTGGAGCGCGTTTTTCAGAATTCACTGGAGTCCTTTTCCGGATGCGAGGTTGCAGGCGTACTCAGCTCACGATTCTGCGTCGACTGGTACCTGGCAAGGGAAGTGCACGAACTTAAGCTGCGCTTTCGGAACGAGACATATATGGTTGGAAGACTTGTCCCAAACGATGTTAGAGATTATGCTTAAAATTTGCTAAATGGTTAATACAAGCCCAATATTCCACTTCTTGCCATACTGACATGTAACTCCCTCACTCACAAACTGGGAGCTGGATGGCCGAGCGGATAGTGATGCAGACCCATGGGATGAGGTTCGAGGGTTTGCGTTCAGTTCCCGAACTTTGTTTTGCATGCTTCAATTGCTGAACCTTAACAAGGTGAGAAGCTGTTCAGGAGATCTCCACCACCTTGTACTCTTGGCGAATTGCGTTGGTGTTATCACCCTGACCAAATCTGGCCAGCAAAAGCGAATCCACGCATGAGCAATCGAACATTTGAGGCGCTTAAAGAATGAGAAATTGACCAGATAGATTATATGGCATATGAGAATATTTGGTCCTTGTAGCGATATTGCGTTAACACCCAGTATAGAGCAATTGTTCATTATTTCCAAAGCAGCACTCGTAATCGTTGTTCATTTATCTCCCAAATGGCCCCGCACCCTGTCAAAGATTAGCAATTAAAGTTTGCAAAACTTCGTTCGGGGTCGGGATGCAAACCCCCGCCCGTCATCCTATGGGTCTACATCATTACTCGACTATCCAGCTCTCAAGCTGTAAGTGAGCGAGGTACTTGTCAGTGTGGCATGGAACGAAATTTTGAGTTTGTATTAACCGTTTAGCAAATTTCAGGTATAATCTGTAACATCGTTTGGGACAACCCTTCCAACCACATATGTCTCGTTTCGAAAGCACAACTTAAGTTCGTGCACTTCCCTTGTGAGAGCAAGATAGATCTTCGCTGGAAAGCTCAGAATGCCGACATAACGGGCATTCTCGCCGCTCTCGTCTGCGTCTCTCCCATTCGCGTACTCGTCGGGCCAGGTGAGTATACCCGTTGTAGCATTCTCACCAGTCGGCACTCCGAGCTTTCCAGATAAGATCCATCCTGCTCCCAGTTACCAGTCGACGCGCAATGGCTAGCTGAGTACGCTGGCAACCTCGCATTCGGAAGACGTCTTCAATGAGTCCTTAAAAACGAGCTCCAAAATCAAAAACTGTCGAACTTTAGGTTAAAAAAATCCACTTTGTTTCAGAAGCAATTTGGGAAACTTGCATATCGTTCGAACAAGCAAATCTTCGTCTCATTCCTAGGAACCTCGCCTCTGAGAAAAATTCAATATTGCGCCCATAACTGGGCACATCGCGGGCCCTACTTGTCTGCGTCTGAATTTCTTCACATATTTATCACCTGATTCTAAGCTTCTTACACGACCTATGCAACAAGTACGTTTTACATTGAAGTCTGCACTTGTGCACACTCGTAGGAATATGATGCTTCAGTAACGTTCACCTAACCACTCAGGATTTTCCTTAGCAACTTTCTCTTTCACGGACCCGTTCTTACAACTATTCCGCCTATGTCGATAAGGGCAGATCCCATCTGCCGCTACTGCCAGCCGAGGAGCAACTGCACATCTTCTACATGACAAAGCCCCATGGCTAATAGTCGGAGCTTATGGAATTCGATCACTGCAATTAAATTTCGCCTAGTGGTTGACGCCCAGCCAACCGGTACGTGGAGTGCACCGTCAAAATGAAGAGATTATACATAGACTGCGGTAACTTACTTGAGTGATATGTCAGCTCTCATAATTTGCTTCGATTGGAATTATCAGATCAGGATAGCGAACCTCCATGGCAAAAGGCAACAGAAACGATTCTTTGAAATTGAACCCTCGATCGATTACATATCCAAGAGATGGTGAATACCGCCTATCTAAAGTGATCAATGGTTATAGGCGAACCACTTGACAAAATAGATGCTCATTTTGAATAATTGCATGGAATTTTAACACACCGTGCATGACCTGAACGTTTCTTCCTGTAACGAAATTTCGCAGGCTTTGAAACACGAACTGTTGAAATCATGTTCTAAGATCAAGTTCCGGAGTGTTAAACGAACCTGGAATGATAACATCTATAGGAAAAAAGAAGACCTTTTTGGTGCTCATCTACGACAGCTCCACCTTATGTGCTTGAAACACCTAAAAACACCATTTTGATACAAAATAGACGTCATATTCGTAATCAGTACGTCAAATAACCACTGAATCGATGTTCACATGTTACTTTGGGTGCTGTCTTAGAAATCACAGGATATTACCTAATCTCCGTCGTGCTATCTCCAAGATGAATACGGGCTTAGGCTTAGTTTTACAAAGGACTGTGATAATGATCTATACTTTCAACGCATGCACGCTTGAATCAAGAGGTTGCTCATGAAGATCTGACAATGTGGACAGGAAGATCAGATATGACTTATTCGAAGTGACCAAGAGCATAGGTGGAATAGTGGTGAGCATGGGTCTTTGAAAGGGATGGTTGAACGTGAAAATCGGAGGTCTAAAAGTGAAGGTTGCCCACCAAATCGCGGGCGTCGAACGGGGGGGGGGCATCTTTTTGTTATTTTTTGCCGTTTTTGTGTTAATAAAGTTTGGTGTCTTTTTCACGACTTCTGATGTTGTGCACACGATTTCTGAGGATACAGAGGAGCAGAGAGGAAGGCCGCTTATGCATGGATATAAAAGAAAGAATACTAGGCAAATCTATCCGAATTTGACCGCTGATCGAAAAATTGACTGAAAATTCTGTTCGTGAAAATCGGAGATTTTTCGGAATTTGCACAGAGGATTTCTAAGGATACAGAAGAGCTGAGTCGAAGCTTGGCTAAGATAGGGTAGAATAGACACAATAGTATGTGAATATGTGCAAAAGTGGTAGCAGATTCAAAACAGAAGCAGAGAAATAAAGTTCAAAATTTTTCATTTTTTCCCGATTTTTGGGACGAAATTTCAGGAAAACAGGGGCGCGCTCCACGGATCCGTGGTATGCTTGGTAATTAGCAGTAAAAGGTAAGTTAACAAATGTGGAGACATTTGGAGCAGATCCCCTATCTGGCTCGATATTGGCGTGGGAAAATCCGGAAAAATAGGTGCATGGCAGGGTTGGGTCCGCGCCGCGGCCCGCCACGCGTCAGGTATTGATTTCCATTCAGTGGCGCGTTTGTCTTGCATGTGGGGATGATTTTCTCTATCGAACCGTATACAACATTCCTATATTCGGTTGCTCCTACCTCCCGCCAACTTTTCCAAACACATGGGATTTCGAACTTTTAATCGATTTTTTCAGGCTTGGTTGAAATCGATGTTCATCGGCGCGGTTGTCTGCGTAATCATGGTACGATGCTGCGTCGACTAGTATAGGACTCGGAGCTGGAACTTGCGAGAGAAGCTCTGCCGGCCGTTAGGTGAGCACGCCACAACGGGCGTACTCACCTGAAGTCTCTGCGTCTCCACCTTCAGTGCACTATTTCGCCAGGCTAGGTGAGCACGCCCGTTATGGCGTGCTCACCTAACGGCCGACAGAGCTTCTCTCGAAAATTCCAGTTCCGAGTCCTATACTAGTCGACGCAGCACAGTGAGCTAATTACGGAGAACGAAGCCTGAAAAATTCGACTAAAAGTTCAAAATAGCGGATGTTTGGAAAAATTGGCGGGAGGTAGGAGCAAACAAATATACGAGTGTTGTATACGGTTCGATAGAGAAAATCCTCCCCACATGCCAGACAAACGTGCCATTGAGAGAAGATCAATACCTGACGCGTGGCGGACCGCGGCGCGGACCCAACCCTGCCATGCACCAATTTTTCCCGATTTTCCCACGCCATTATCGAATCAGGTAGGGGGTCTGCTCCAAATATCTCCACATTTTTGAACTTATCTGTTACTGCTTATTACCAAGCATATCACAGATCCGTGGAACGAGCCCCTGTTTTCCTGAAATTTCGTCCCAAAAATCGGAAAAAATGAAAAATTTTAAACTTTATTTCTCTGCTTCTTTTTTGAATCCGCTACCATTTTTGCACAT
Source organism: Ancylostoma duodenale (assembly GCA_000816745.1). NCBI lineage: Eukaryota > Metazoa > Nematoda > Chromadorea > Rhabditida > Ancylostomatidae > Ancylostoma > Ancylostoma duodenale. The sequence goes on from KN728628.1 coordinate 12,070, forward strand.
ATTCACATGGGGGGCTTAGCCCCCCCCCCCCCACGCACCAAAGTGAAGGTTCCCCCAGGCTCGGCTAAAAGTGAAGGTTGGGTGAGCAGATACTCAGGGTATTCCACCTATGATCAAGAGCTAGCGGCACACTTATATTTCCTATATACTATACTATGTACTACGCTTATAATTCCACTTCCGACATCGAGCTGGTAAAATGAACTCCTCCGAGAAGCTACAGGTGCAATTTTGTTGTTCAACTTTACCACTTGATTTCGTTTAATACGAAATACAGGATGCCCCAAAATAACGTTCATCGTCTATCTGAAACGACGAGTCCACCCACGCACGCTGGGATTGGGAGGCTGCGCGGCTTGGACGTATGCTATTAGCTGCCAAGTCGAACACGTCACAGCCAAATCATTGCTCAATACCATGAAGATAACGATGAAACGTGATATGCAGATAGATGATGACGTGGAGTGCTGGCAAGCGTGGCTCCCTCTCGATCCCCGCGTGACGGACTCGTCGTTTCGGACAGACGGTACAGTCTTTTAAGCGTTATTTATAGTGCGTCGTAGTCCGATTCGCATCGGATGTAGGCTGCGACGGTCGGATACGAAATCGGAACGACGAGTCGAGGCTTTGTTTATAGTCCGTAAGCACACGTTTTCGCATCAGTTGTTTCCATCCATGAATTTTGCATGTTTTCTTTGCAAATCAAGCGGTTTTTATCGATTTCTGACGTCTCTTCCAAGTTTTCCTTTCTCCTACTCATAGAAAGGATCAAGATAGTGGTTATCTCATCATAAATTACGTGATTATAACTTGAAAACAAAAGATAATCCCGAAACAAAGCTGTGTAGTGTGCTGCCTACCTCTGGAATTTGTTTTATGCAAAGCTATTTATGAACACACTAATTTCAAAACTTGGCAAGTCACCTACACAGCCTTTACTCTCATTAAGAAAGAAGAAACAAAAGAAAATAACGAAACTGGGTTGAAAACAGCTGAGAAAATCCGCCCCCGGGATCCTATCGATTGATGCATCGGAGTCCGGCGCCGATTCGGAGGCAAATCATTCCGATGGAGTAAAAACAGGCGTCGTCGTCGGACTACGATGCGTCGGATTCTGACGAGGACCGATACGTACCTTTTGTTATCCGACGGGATCGGACTCCGACGGACTATAAATAACGCTTTAGCCTAGAACGTGCACCAGGGTGAACTTTGTGTGGAATTGCGACCACTGCTCTGGAAATTTGGACTACGGATTCAAAATCAGCGTCAAAAACTGCATCTGGTAGTACACATCGCATCATGAAGGGCCACTGCGACCAAGTACCCTTCTCTTGTGAGTTGGAGGAAGATATCGTCTTGCAGTTTGTTTCCTACGAAGAGGCTTTTTGCCATTGCTTATTAGAAAACTGTTGTATCGCGTAATTTTCGGTCTTCAATGTGGTTGATGACTAGCTGTCTCTTATCCAAGATAATTTTTAGGTCAGTCGTGTGAAGGAAGACATTGCATCGTGAGTTCTGTATCGAAGTTATTGGAGTCAGGTAGAAGTTCTTGCTGAAACTTCTCTGAAAGTTCAACTCAACCCAGGAACATCCGAAGTAGAGTGTGTATATGTGCGCCATTCCAAATGAATGAAATTGTCGCAGAAACTAAAGACAAGCAGAAAGTCCCGGGAACATCCACCGGCCACGCCATTCAGCCAGACCGCCAAGCTACGTGGATGGTGCGGCGCGCCATTCCACGGGAATACTGATCGTGATTGACGTCCCCTGTACAAAGGCCTCAGTCTTACAAAAAAAAAAACATAGCAACGATAAATACATGATTTTATGGGAGGTGCGACTATGACTACAGGAAACTCCAAACGGACGCGGACAAGAGTAGGGGCCGTGGTGCGGCTCTCTTGGGCAGAGACGCAGGCGGTCTGCATGTTGAGCGCCCATGTCTCTGTCCAAGAGAGCCGCGCCGCGGTCCCAACCCTTGTCTGCGTCCGTTTGGAGTTCCCTGTACATGTAATTCCCAAAAAGATCTAGATTCCTTTCTGGATGAAACCTTAGGTGGAACACGGGTTTGTCCATGACAAGTTAAGGGCAGCGGCGCGGCGAAATTTGGATTCGTCAAGTATGGCATCGATTAGGGAGGGGGACCTTACATACGAAAAGTAATTAGCGAGACTCGTCTCGCACCTCGTTCGCACCTTGTAAGGGGTACCAACTTTCCACATACACATTCAGTGATTCTGACTATACTGATCACTTCCAGGCTACTTGAAAAATTCTCCGTCATCCTGCCAAATATTGCCTCCCAGAATAACTCATCGACACATCTCACTTAATTTAGGAAGACTTTTGAGGGTTTTTTGTGCTTGATGTATAAGCAAGCATTCCATGGAAAACTCCTAACCCCACCCACCTTCCCTTTTCACTCTAATAAGGGAGAAATCTGTGAGATGGAGCTAGAAATTGTTCTGAACACTGGAAAAATATCTATAATATAGGTGCCGTGCATCAGATGGAGAGTACTTTGAGTGTCACTAAAGTTTGAGCGCTTGAAAATGAGCACACGAATTTTTGTAGCAAAATTCTGGCTACTTCTAGGTCTATCATGAATATTAGTCAGGATGGGGATGAAATGGCTAGTCGCACTCATTGAAGGATCAAGCTAATCAGAATAATCTATTTGGGCATATTTAAGAGGGAAATGAGCTGGCTCTTAACAAGGTGCGAGCGAGGGCGAGACGACCTCGTTAATTACTTTTCGTATGAATAGTCACCCACCCCATCGATTAGCTGACCTCGGTGGCTGAATGCAAAATTAGAAACTGTCCTGATATTGGACAAGCGAACCTAGGAAATGATGGTTGCACAATATTGCTGCAACCACGAAAATGGCCTTCGCAGTCCCTTGTCTTGTATCACACTGAATTGGCCGAACAAGCTCTAGCAGGTCCTTGGCGATAGCGCACTACTGGGGACGATGCCGTCTACGAAACTGCATCTCTAGCCAGACAAATTAAGTATTCCTTATGAGTCAGCCCACCTGAAGAAGACTAAGCTCACAGCAGGTCGACTACTTGGAGCAAAAACTGTTCCTATAAAGGCTAATTCAACAGAAAAATGTCTTGAAGAAGATTTCTAGGAATGTTTGCGCTCAAAAAAAAAGGGTGATATCCCGAAGAAGTCGACAGAAATGCAGTTGTATGTGTTTGGAGCAACTGGGAGATCGCCCTAACCAACAAAAAGCACAAAGTATGAAAAACTAGACGCTTAAAGTGAGAATAAACAAAGTGCCAACTGGCTGTCACTCCAGCTCTTGCTGATTTTTCCGAAAAGACAGAATAGTCGCTCAACAGCAAGCGTCCCCATACATTTGTTACCAGGGTTTGTTGATGTTTTGCTTCAAAATAATGCAAAGATTCCAAAAAATTGTAAAAATTCTATGGGTTGACCGTATTTACTGAAACTGAATATCTCGAGGTATCGAAACTGAGTATCTCGAGGTATTTTGATCTCTGGATTGAGTGGGCACAAAATCAGATCGATTAGAAGAACGAGAGCTTTAATATGGACAAAAATTAGAGCGTCCTTATACTTCTGATGCACACTCAAAATTATTTTTGGAGCAACCCAGTGCTAAACGATGCAGTGGGATGTTACCCTCTTGAGCAGTTCTTTAGAAAACTTTTGTGAATCGTTTAGCCAAATACTTTGTTACCATTCCCTCTTGCGCAAAAAACAGCTTCATGTGCGTAAATGAGCAGAAAAGTGAGCTAATGAGCTAGACGGCACCACAATGCACATGTTCTCCAGAAATCCTAACAAGAAAAAATAGTTCCTCGGAAAGGAACTCGGAAGTAAACGAAAAAAGCACCCTCACTTAGTCAATCAATGATTCATATTTCTAGGTGGAGCCGCGTTCTTCCATATTGGCTTGCCGTAACTGCTTTGGACCGAGTCAGTTTTCCAATTTCATGGGTCTTCAGAGAGAATGCTACAAAATCTGCTGGAATGCCACAACCATGTTATCAATAGGTGATCAAAGATCTTGCTACACTCTATATTCACATATTTAAGGAAGTGCAACAGTTGTGTGGCTTCTACTTGCATGCAGTGAGAGAGGAGATCTGTTAACCATGATTAATCATGACATGGAAACAAGAAATGAACTTCAACATCTCCCGTGTGGTCACAAGAAAGAGCTGCTACGGAGGGGTGTCAAAAACAAGAAATCACTGTCTCCCTGACTGACATTATGGAAATGCACCGTATGAGCGCGCCTTGCCGGAACACGGGCGGCCCGTACCCCTCCTGGCGCGGAGACAGTGGCTTCTTTTCGCTATCATTCTATTAGTCTACCCTCACATTCTTATATCACTCTCTAGTATTCAACTGTTAGGCACTGTACCGCAAGTTCTGCTCCAAAAATATCAAAGTCACTGTTTTCGACCAAGCTTTAGCTAAGGGGGTTACCTGATGCACAGATCACGAAAACCATACTCATTTTGTACCATAACCCCGTAATTGTAGAGTTGTTTAGTCGTACGTGGTGGAAAGGACACTTCAGAAAATCTTTTGAAACAATATCAGAAGCATCAAATTTGTTTAGGAAGGTACTGTCCATTTCTTTACAAAATTAACATTGTCTTCCGCTGGCAACAGCAACCCCACCGTAACTGTACAAAATGGCCTTATCTTACAAATCAGATAAGATTTGCGTGATCAGCGTTTCGAATAACTACAAAAGGCGATATTAGGGGAAATTTTTGATTTCCAACAAACATACTAGAGTCAAAGAATGCTAATGAGTCTTAGAAGAGTATAGGGGTACAATAGGAGAATAGTAATAGAAGCCAGTGTCTTCGAACTATGAGGGATCCGGGTCAGCCAGGTTCCCCTTAAACGCACGCATACGGTGGATTTCAACAATGTCAGTCAGGAAGACAGTGGCTTATTCGAAAACACGGTTTACCCCTTCTAGCGAGAGGGGACTTAGTTCCCATACATTATAGGTGCAACATACTACTGCACAGCGAAACGAGCAAGGAAAAAAGTGTTAGCTATTCTCACGGAGAGTAAGTGTTGCCGTATGACACAACCTACAGGACTATACATACACAACGACTCTGGACAAGTCGCATACGTCCTACACACTTATGTATGTTGGTCGAGGGGAATACTAGCTGTCTGTCATATTAAGAGGGAAGTGGAAATGACGTTGGTGTGCACGTGGTATGCATTGGGGAACATGATAGTCACTTCCCAGTACATAAACGAGGGCCAGGACTCGCAGCGTTAAGGTACGTCGGCCCTTACGCGCTGCAATCGATTGCCGCGGCCTCGTCCTGCTTCCTCGGGAGTCGAATGGGTTCCGCTGCCATCACTAATGAGGTCACTCATAACTCACACATACCAGCGTCGGCTGGCTTCCTCACGCATCGGCGATATTCAACGCCCTGGGAAGCCGATCGCATCACTTTTCGAGCGTAATGTGGCGTCTTCAGGAGAATGTTTGGGTTATTTATTTAGTTAATACACGTGAAGTGCGCCAAGTTGAAAAAAGAGGTGTAAGTTATTGAAGATAAACACTACATATTTCTTATTTTTGTAAACAATTACGAGAAATAACCCAAGATTGTTGATGAATATGCATGAAATCGTAGGTGGTTTCGAAGCAAGTAGGCAAGAAGCAGACTGGCCGTTGGAAGCAAATTAAGAAGAAGAGAAAAGAAAAAGAGCCCCAAGCAAACGTCCGCAGCAAAACCCTATACATAGGGTCTACATGAACAGCAATCCATAAATCCATAAACTATCTATACTGCAATCTACAGGCCTGCGCCGCTGGCCTTCTATCACAACTATACTTTCAATCTTGTCTACTGCTAAATATTACAGTAAGCTCTAACCAATCGTTCCATTTAATATATGAGAAAGAACCGTTCAATATCTTAAAAGAAAGAATCCAGTTTAAATTAAAGCCTTCAATAACGTGTCGCAATTCTGTAGGAATGTCCTTATACACCTTCCGACCCTATGATTATTTTGTGTGATTTTAAAGCTCATTTTGGTGATAAACTTTAAATCTCGAGTTCAAAGCATGTTAGGTTAACAGCAGCCGACGCTGCCTGACGCACGAGAAAGTCGAAATTCATGTTAACCGGGCGCGAAAGTTTACTCGTCGATGCACAACAGCAAATATCGACAGAATAGAGGAACAATTATGGGTAGCAAACGTTCCCTAGTTTGAAGTGGCGGCGGCCGCGTGAACGAATTAGGCGTCATTCATGGTTGCCGTGTGGAAAAGTTCAAGCGTCGAAACACTAGGCAAAATACGGAGGGAGAAGAGAAATCCTGGCATGTAAGGAATGCTTCTGATTTTGCCGTCACGATTTCCGCGCAAACCAGAGCGAAAACTTTGTGGAATTTGTGGAAAGCCCTCTGCTATGAGATCGCGGACGCTCAAGTCTTCCATACCTTCGTCGTAGTCTCAGGCTGAAGCCTAACTAGTGACGAAAATAACCTATGAATATTCATAATTCCACCATAAATCGTGACTTTGGAGATCATACTCTGTTCTGAACAACGAAGACCTGCTAGTTCTACAGACATGGACTCTTTTTTGTTAAAAATAAGCTTCCACTCGTTTTCCAACTCAAACAGGAGCCTAATGAAACTGAATCGGAACTTCGTTTTATTATGAAGCTGTTCAAATAAATCGAAGAAATTTATTCAGAAAAGGAGGAAAGGGAAACTTGCAGAAACAAACGCGCGGTGTATGTAATAACAGGGAAGTGATACTCAATTCAAACAAGGAAGGAAAACAAAACAACTCACCCCTTCTGAGGCTGGCACTGGTATCGTAACGTAGTGTATTCTACATTTCGATTCGCTCACCGCATGAGAATTAAGAAAAGTGGTACCTGGAATTAACGAAAATCAGCGATTTTATCTAGTTCACCACCCTTATGAGAAGTCGTAAAGAAAAATACACGAAAAGGCAACAGAACGCAGAAATAAGCAACAGTAATGCGGAGTTAGAGCTAAGTGATATAATGTAACTAAATGAGAGGAACACAGCTGGATTGACTGAAGAGTTCGATCAACACTAAGAACGAACCAGCATGGGAGACCGTCATTAGTATAGTTGGTTAATGCAATTCTCTTATATCAGAATTAGGTGAAAATTTCCTTTCAAAACTTTTTATTTCGTTCGTTTTGGCAATCTCGAATTCATTGACATGAAAAAGAAAACGGAAAAAGGCAAGTAGTAGAACTGGTGTTCCTACACATAATTGTTTATGTCTTTGTTATATTCGCTACAATGAAAGTGACCTTGTGAATCAAAATGGAATAATACAGCTAAAACGTGAGGTTCCTGGTTTTTCGCCTAACGACTTCCTGATCCGATCTAAAGATAGGTGGAATGAATCAGTAGCAACATTGTAACGAAGATACTACATCGAATACGCGGGCAGCAAAGATCGAGACAGAAGCCGCGACGTCCACAACTTGCGCATTGTTGTACGAAAGGAGTTCGAATTGTGTCACCATAATCGACAAGCGGTGATTTGTAGTTATTGCTATTCAGAATGGCTAACACAGTGGCAAGGCACCATCGGAGGAGTAACATATTCGCTGAAATTGCGTGAAGACAGAAGTATATAAACATTACGTAAGCACATTCGCACGTCGTATGTACATAGACGAATCATACAACATTGCCAAGTCTTATAACTTCTACTGAAATAGCAAAGAGACACAGTGATTTACACAAGAGCAGAACACAACAATATCACAATAACCCTGTGGATAAATCACAAACCGTGACTATCTTCCCATTTGCGTTGATAAATTGCCAGCGCCAGCACATGGACACGTCGAGAAACCACAATGAGAAGAAAAAGAATGATAACATGAGCAATCCAAGACAGAAGCAATGACTCGCTCGAGACTACAGTAATCATGGATTCCGCAGAGGACCATGTAAACCCATTAATTGCGGTACAACTCGGACTTTTCCCTCTCCCAGATAGGTGAGGGAATACGCACTTTCACATCGCTACTTAGAACGGATTCGAGCGATTTGCTCATTCCCTTTCCAGTGAGAGTGGGAATGGGCGTGGCTTACGGTTTTTCGTGTTGGCGCGTTGGAAGCGTCGCTTTTTCGCTGTGGTGATGATGATGGAGGTCTGTATTCGCAAAAATATACACTTTCAGTGCCTACACAGGACCTGAAGCGTCACCTGGCATACTCGTTCTAGAACAATTACGCATCTCTGCGCTATTTTGTAGGTTTAACTGTTGTTTTTCAATGCATTTGACATGAGACACTGATGTGCATCCTCTGTATTCATCATCTGTCTGTACCTGGGAAACTGCGAACGGCTCATTAGAGCAGATGTCACTTATTCGGAAAGTCCTTTTGGATAACTGCGGCAATTCTGGAGCTAATACATGCGAATAAACCCTGACTTTCGAAAGGGTGCAATTATTAGAGCAA
>KN728630.1:0-12616 GCA_000816745.1 Ancylostoma duodenale
TGCCAGAGTGCCTCTGCCGCGGAAAATGCACTGTCAAAACGACTCCACTATAGGCATACAAACTTCTTGGATGATTCCGGCGGGGGATGTAGATAAAAAGCTACTGTGGCGTGGTAGCCCTGAGGTTCCTCTACCAGCTCGTGGGTATCACGCCATGAATTCTCTCCAATCAACTACAAAAGGAGGAGCCGTTGCTCTACGATTGGTTCACTCGAGAAGCGCGGCGGGAGCGAAACAAAGAATCCAGAAAGAACTTATCCTACAGGGAACTTCAAACAATCGTCTGGAAGAGGCGGGACCGCGGCGCGATTCCTGGGCAGAGACACAGACGTCCTGCATGTAGTCTTTGGTTGTCTGCTTCTGCCAGCAGCGGGCAACCCGAGTATAGTCCTTACGCGCAATCGGAGGAAAATTTTCGAGCGCGCCAAGCATGCGGCGCGTGCGCAGCGCGGCCCTCTTCTGGGGCCGTCCGGTCGATATCGGTCAGCCACAGGCCTCAAACCTTCGAATAAACTTCAACTAAAGAAAAAACGAGAGAAAAAACATTCATATGGGCCAAAAATCTGACAAACAAAGGGGATAACTGCCGTAAGAAGGCCGCGCCGCGCACGCCCTGCATGGTGGGCGCACTCGAAAATTTTCCGCCGATTGCGCGCAGAGACTTTACCACGCTGAACCGCGGTCTCGTCCTTTGCACAATGCCGTTTGGAGGAAGATGTGCTCATGAAGGGATTGTAAAAACCTAACAAGTACGCAAAAATGTTCAGAAGGTAGTCTGGATGTAACCCATAACCCGGGAATATCCTTCGAAGATCGGACTTGTCCCGCCCACATTCTGCGCACCACATTCTGCGCACAACTGCCCTATCATCAGTAGTCAATGAAATGCGAAAAATATTTCAAAACGCCCTTTCAATCAAATTTTGGGGCGGGATTTGAACCAATTTGTACGACAAAATTGGTGGATTCGTACCAATTTGCTAAACTAAATTGAATTGGCAAGCGATGTCGCCGTCAGATGTTAGAATTTGAGGTACTTTGACCATACACATTCTTTTTTGATGTAATTTTGGATTTTCCACAGTGTGACACACAATAGCACTAAAATCCCTTTTGGTAAGTTTCAAAAACCGTGAAAGTTGACTATTTGCCGTAAGCTTGCAAAACAAGGTTACAAGATTGCACTAACTGTCTCTGACGCAACTTATACCAACGCAGAATGAACTACTGTTACTTTCAGCAAAGCCGCATAAGAGTATATGACTACAAAACGTCAGTTTCTCAGCAGTGAGACACATACACACATATATGCATCTGTTGGTGCTTCTAGCAGTGGAGATTTATGTCCCTGCAGTACTGCAGTAGTATTGTAGTAATCGACTTCAATGAATGGAGCATCAAAAAGCCTCGTTTTTGTGGAAGTAGAGAGCACATGTGACTCGGGTAAAAGTTGGGAAAAGGTGAAAAGTTATGGTTTCGGGAAAGTAAAAGGTGTGTTCCTGGAAAGAAGGTCATATATAATCAAACAAAATTTGTAGTAAACATCAGATGGGCAGGTATAATCGTCAAAGATAGATAGAAAACCATTTGTGCTCAGTTCGTCAGAAATCCTATCAGAACTTGTCTAGGAAAAAGCCGGCATTAGACAAGCCAAGGGCAATGGAATAGCAGATTTCAGGGTGAATTTGACAATGTTGTGATCAGATCGGGAAAATGGAGGCAAAATTTATACATTTCTAAAGTTCGAACCGCTTGAGAGGACAACATCAAGTATAGCCTCACCTCTCGTTAGTCGATCAACCCATTGTTCAAAGCCAGTTTAGCAAAAAAATAAATCGGAAAAGTTCCTCCCTCTACTAAAGGCAGATGTGCCAGAATTCCAAAGCGTGGGAAGGTTTTGGTCTCCAAGAACTATGGAATCATAAGGGCAGCCAGTCAAAACAGAGAGTTCATCCAGAAGTGTCTCATCGGAAGCCGCATCTGAGTCGGGAGGCCGATATACCAGAACTTAATGGGTTTTAAAGGGTGGGGGTTCAAAAAGATTGAAATCAAAACATCAGACTGACCGTGGGCGCTACTTTTGATCAACTCCTATGAGAAACAAATCAATGCACACACTCCACCCCACCACCTTTTTTCCCATTCCTATCGGTTCGAAAAATGCTATAAGGAAGGTTTCCTACATCCTCCAAATCAGAAATTTTGTCATAAATCCAGGATTCTGTAATGCAAGCAATATCAGACCTGTAATGGGAAAGAAGGGCGCGCACCTAGAGCAGTGGTAAGAGACCCGCTTTCGCTCGCACGATCGATGGTTCGATCCCACCTGAGGCCAGCCAAGCCTTCCATCTCTCCGGGGTCAGTAAATTGGCACCAGAGGAGTCTGAGAGGATGAAGCATTGACTTGATACATTGTATGCCCCCTCACGTCACTGTACAGGGCGCAAACGCATTCAATGTCTCTACGATGTTCAGATGAAGTCGAATGCGTCGCGCATTCCAAAAAGCGGGATTGATTAACGCCGTCCACCTTTTCCTTTATTTTTAATGGGAAAGGTGGTGGAGCTTCAAAAGTTTGTTAGTTACAGAACGAAAATTTCAACAAAAAACATGTCAGGAAAAGGGAGCCTCGCGTTTCAATCAGCTTGATTGGGATCCAGCGTCGAGAAAAGTACTAATTTTTTTAAACGATGCACCTGACTCGAGGAAAGACTCGAAAAGTTGGCAATTTCTTCCTCGTATACGACCTGTCCTCGTAGGTTCTCGTCTCGTTCGTTTGCTTGGCCTGGTCTCTGAGCTCTTTTTCTCGCCTCCTTTCTTCATTTGTCATGCTCCTTCGCACGAATACTTTACCATAGCCCTCCCCCCCCCCACGAGCATTTTAACTCTAGAAAGAACCGAGATCTAACGGCTCCTGGACGGCAATTCCACTTTGATCAATCGATTTTTACCCTTCTCATATCTACCCATCCGGAACACCTTAACGGGCCGACACTCGACATCTAAAATATTCAGGATTTCACCCACCTTCATTTCTGCATCCGCCTGCCGCTCACTTACTCTGGTGTTCTCGGGCACCTCAGGTAAACCCGCGATGACTAAACTCCTGCCTCTGATTTTCTCCTCGACAGCTGCTCCACCTGCTTCCTTAATTCTGCACAGAATTCCTTTGGTAATGCGCTGCACTTTAGGAATATTAAGATTGAGAAGTTGCTGAAGAAGATCTCTGATGGATTTTCCAGACTTCTCAGACCTACCATTAGAAGCAGCGACGACAGCTAGGTGCTGACTAAGGTTTCTATCCGAAACAGCCGAAGTCGGATTGGCATTAGATGAACCTTTCCTGGATCGGAGAGTTCCTTTTCGTGTTACTTGTGGTTGCCGACATGTTCGTCAGCGACCAATTGTGCGACCGCTCACCACGGGCCACACCACGCAAAATTGCACGTTAAAATGAACTTCTCAATGCTCACGAGGGAAGAATTCCAAATGTCTGTGGCAGTTTGGAATGAGATATGCCTCCTCATGTGAAGTTGACAATGCTGATCTCGAATATGTTCTCCATTAGTGCTCAATACTACTGCAAAAAAGTTATAGCCTTGTCTGTGCAGTATATGCGCAGTTTCTGCATTAACCTACCATAATTCCAAATAGGAGGTGTTGCTATGAAAAATGGGTGCAGAATTTGTGATCAGCAGTCCAAATAACCATGCATGCGAAATCTCGGCGAAAAATACATCACTACAGGTACAAAATTGCGCCTTGATCATTTATTACTACTACCATTTGCAAGGAAACGATACTTCATTGAAAGCCTACCGTTACGGGGGGTACACTGCTTTGTGCACCTCGAAACGCTGATTTCAAAACTATTTTGATCTTGGTCCATTCTCGTCTACATAAGGATTTACGGCCAAGATTTTCCAAGTGCACGTGATACTCACTCATAAACTAAGGTAACTCGTTAGTTAAGGTAAGGCATAGTGCAGTGGTAAGTGGCTCGATTCTCATGGATACCTCCGAGGTTCAATTCCCCTCGGAGTCTGAGCTTTTGCATTTTTCTCCCACTTACCGTGTTCCTGTGAAAATCTATTTTATGCAGTTTTATAAGTGTTTCTACCTATAATTAGTTATTCTGAAAGCTTGGAAGCATTTTGAATGATTCTCACTACCCCGACTTTGTTAACAGTGGATATGCTAATGGACTCACGTGAAATTTCCAAGAATTCGATTTTGCTGAAATTTTCCGTAATAAGGTTATTTAAAGTGCTGAACACGAATATGGTATCCATTTTGCGAATCCACTCAATTTTTATAGGTCTACGGCAGAATTAACTGCAATTACTGTAGAAAACCGAATAAAGTTGTTGAATTTCGTCATTAAAATGGTAGGGTCATGCAAAAAGATTTTGAAAATCGTGATCAGCGCCTTAAACTACCCCTCTGTGCAAAATTTGGATGGGATCTGAGAGATGTCTAAACAACGCTATCCCCATGATCGTTGCCTCGTGAGTGCTAGTAGTAGTAAGTGGTCAAGGTGTAATTACCTAACCGTAATTTTTGCTTTTTTTCGCTGAAATTTTGCATACGGATTTATTTAAGCTGCTGATCGCGAATTCTGTATCCATTTTGCACAACAACGCCTATTTTGTGGGATTAAGGGAGGTGGCTGCAGAAACTGTACGTTGGAATGTACTGCACAGACGAGGCTATAACTTTTTTCGCAGTAGTATTGAGCACTAAAGGAGAACATATTCGAGACCAGCATGGTCAACTTCACATTATAAGGCACATTCCATTTTGAAGTGCCACAGACATTTGATATCCTTCCCTTGTCAGACAAATTCGGGGGCAAATCCAGTCCCAATCGCCGACAAATCTCCGACGAAACCTATGAACGAGAACCAACAGCGGCCAAACAGCATGCGAAACCACGCATGTCGCGGGGCAAACGCACTGTCGGGCTAATCGCAGGCAAAACGCAGAATCGTTCGGGTTAATGCACGACCGTCGGAGGTTCGGCCCGCTATGTGAAGAGTATCGGGCATCGGCCCGCTCTTCGCGTCCACCGACCGCCGACTAATATCTCCAAAAAGCGGCCTCAACGACTACATATTACATGGAAATCTCTTTCCGTAATGAGTCAATGGAGATGTTTTCTTTATATGTCTTGAATTCCGCAAGCTTTGCCTTCGGGTCGCCCGGTAGTTTTTAGTATTCCCTCGGCTCACCCGGTGGGTTCCTATCATGCCCTCGGCTCGCCCGTTATTTCATCTAATGCCCTCGAGTCGCCCGGTAACAGGCCACGCCTACAATCTTGGTAGCTCGGGTGGCCCGCTCTGGCCGATTTGGCCGTCGGGTCACACAGTGTTGTTGCCTGAGGACGTGATAAAGGATGAAGGCAACACCGGGATTGAAGAGATCCGCAGAATGGACGGCCCAGTGGATAAAGCAGCGGACTCTCAATAGTTTATAAACAATGGTCAGGTTGGTTCGAATCCACTCAGTAATATAAGCACTTCGAAAACATGGATGCACCTTGCACACAGTCATGTTTTCGTATTTCTGATGAGAATTTGCATATTTTTGTTGCTTTTATACTCCGGTGGATCACTTTGGGTGCACAATGGCTCCGAACCCGAGGCTCTTCCGTGTGAGACTTTGCGCAAGCAGTAACCAAGCTGCCGAAGGTTTTCACGGTGCAGGCGTCGAATCGGTAGGTAATTGTGGAGGATGCTGTCTTGTGTGCTGGATTAGGAGCTGTAGCGCCTGATGGTTTGCGGGCTCAAGGCGGCCTGACCGCGGACAGTACTCGGATGGATAAGAATGCAAGCCCCGTTTTCAGCGGCCCTACAACGGCCTGAACACGGCTACTTCTCGGGCAAAAACACCCAAACGCTCGTTCCGACCCTCGCCCCCCGCTCGTTCGGAACGGGATTTGCCCCCGAAATTGTCTGAGCAGTGGCTATTATCGAAAGAACAAATACTGCCGTGTTCGAAAACCCTCAGCAAGCTTTTGCTGTAGAACGAAGTCTCTCGCCCGCCAGCCGAGAGTTAGGGAATTTTTTCGTTTGAGCATTTCGAAATTCTCGGCCAAAAAAATCCTCTTACTTGTGGGGTTCTTGGTGTTTCCCTGAGACCTGAACTGCATCTTTGCGCTCGGCGGCTCTCATATGTTCGGCTGACGAGAGAATTCTCGAACGCGATCTCTGAGGTGACACACTGCCTTTAGGCTAGAAAGGACAGCAGCAATATCACACCGCACTTCTTGTTAGATATTTAAAAAACGTTTGCTTTGCCCCTATGGTACATTGGTCAAAACGACTCCTTGAAAAGACCCCGACATTGAGTCCCTGAACCGAAATTTTATGTGTCGATTGAGCTTTCGATCGCACTCACCTCTTAACCAAGGCTGGGAAGCCCTTCTTGTGTTCGCCTCATAGCCCAGACCTGACGCTATCAGACTATCATTTGCATTTGTCAAAAAAGCTTTCCTTGGATGAGTAGAAGTTCAAAAACCATGCCCAGATCAGAATTTCGACAAGTCGCTATTTTGCCTCATAACGCAGCGACTTCTTTTCAAGAGGCATTCAGATTCTGTCCGAAAGATGGAAGGATCATCGATGTCAACAGTGGATTTATCTCTGACTGAGGTGTTGAATCATCGGTTCTAGAATAATTTTTTTGTTTGACTCACATACACGCATTTATTGTTTCACACCCTTGTGGTTGTATGAGGTGGAAATTTTTATTCACATAGCTGTAGAAAGTTGAGAGGCTAGGAAGGCATTACAAGCTTTCAGCAGTTTTTGCATAAAAAGAATGATAAAATAGGCATGAAAGAAGTTTAAAGGCATTTTCGAATGAGTGCCCACAAATATGTCGGAAGTCCCAAATAATAAGAGACGCATCGGCATCTCGCGAAAAAAGTGTTCTGGTCTATCACATACAATAATTTGTTCGAGGGGGTTTGTCTGCTGCTACTCCTTCTAGTGATGAATGAAATCAACGGCGGGGTATCGGTCGGGAACAGAAGTGTTCTTCTCCTTTGAATTTCGTGGAAAGTTCGAGAACGCCGATGTCAAAGTATCTATCCACGTTTCTTCCTTTAAAGATATGATCCTTTGGAATTTTTCTGTGGATTATGGCGTAGCAAGGCTAAATAGATATCTTCAAAGAACAACAGATGCGTATGAAGGGTCAAAAAGGATAGGTGTTTATTTAGTCAACAAACTGAGGTCCGATCACTTTGTTCACTAATAACAGCACTTCTGTGAAATACAGGATGGGGCAAAATTGTAGATACAAAAGTATTATGTACTTACTTGAGAATTTGGTTTCCTGCAGTTGCACTTTTATTCAAAAAGAAAGGAAAATCGGTACAGGAATACCTTGCACAGATTTCACACTTGAGGCTGTTGTTACCTCATTGAGCGAACTGATATCCTGACCTCATTGACAAAGATTTCTAATTCTAGTGTCTTTTTGAGCTCGAAACCTTTAGGCTCTACGAGGCTGAGGAGTTTTTGTGATAAATGCTGCAAGGTTTGTAGAATTATTTCGATAGAGGCTACCTGTGCGCCTCTGTGACATCAACCTCAAAACCTTCAAAGCTCTTCTCGCCTGCCAAGTGACATGATGACAAGTGGTTTGTGCTTGCACTGAGACGTACGTCAACTCAGGGGATGGGCACCCTGTCTCCGCAATGTGTGTGTTATCCATACCTTCTGTCAGATTATATTCTGCACATCTACACGACCTGCGTTCAATTCATATACAAGCGGTGCGGTTCGTAGTCGCTTCCAACAAGTTCACTCTCCGAGGGGTCCGTTGAACTTCCCGTTGGAACTGTTCCCTCGCTTCCACGGTGGAATAGAGCCCAGCAAGCTATTCTCTGTGGGCTCAGCTTGAGTTATACGCAACAATCATAAAAAGTGTTCCCCTAACCTCGGAAAAGTCACTGATACGGCAGCGTCAGTGGAGACGAGATCCGCGAGGTCATTTAGGCTGCCCCAAAAGAGAAGATCTATAATGACGACTTGTATCTTGCATCGGAAGCTTCCATGGAGGATCTGATGATGAACGTCAAGAAGATCAGGTACGACACCATTGGGGTGATGGAGACGAGGAGCTGGCGGCCACTAGACGCCACCTTCCACAATGGAGAAGAACTGTTTCTTGGAACCTGCGACAGCAGAGGAATTGGTGCAGTTGGTGTCCTCGTCAAAACGAAACTGGTCATAAAATCAATTTGTTTGAACAGCTCACAAATCAGCTAACAAATCCGAATCGTGGCTTTCCATGATAATTCGCAATTTCAGATGCCAACATCGTCATGCTCGACATGGGAGTCATCCTGTGGGAAGAAGCATAAGGGATTGACACATCGTTGTCATCCAAAGAGTTTGTCTGATTGACGTCGTTGTCGTGGCGTCAAAGCGACAACGTTTCTTTAAACCTATTCAACATCACCTTTGAGGACGTCATGAGATAGAAAGAATGGGTTAGTTTAAAGGCAGCAAGAGCCGAAATCCTCGACTTCGAGCTGAGGTGTGGTTAGTGAAGCACAGACTCAGCACATCACAAATGTGAAACGAACACAGACAATTATGGCTTACCTGCAGAGAAAATGGAACATTCGTCACGAACACGCCCGGCCGTGTTCGCGTGCGGACGAGTTTTCCCCGGCCCCAAAAGCCATTGCGGCGCCTGGTTTGGCGCGTGTACTAAGTGCTCCTGTGAATTCAACGCATTTCGTAGTCCCTTTGCGCCAAAGCCACGCGCAGCAATGGTATTTGGGGCCGGGGAAAACTCGTCCACACGCGAACACGGCCAGGCGTGTTCGCGACGAATGTTCCATTTTCTCTGCAGGTAAGCCATAATTGTCTGTGTTCGTTTCACAATTGTGATGTGCTGAGTCTGTACTTCACCACCCGCACCTCAGCTCGGAGTCGAGGATTTCGGCTCCTGCTGCCTTTAAAGGTACAGGTTGATGATCGCTCACATTACACCATTTTCTTTTCACAGATCGGCGGAACAGCGGAACGAGTGATGGCCGACTACTACTATGCGTGTTGAAAGACTGGTCCTCTACTGAATCTGACGCAGACGGTGTTCATGAATAACGGATGGGTCCCGAATGTTCCGTCCCCGCTCAATGGAACGAACATATCCGAGTGTTCCAGTTACATATACCTAGCTTGGGAAATCAATAAGGTGGACGACCTCGCTCTAGAGCTGGAGGGGAGGATGAAAACGACTCGGAGAGCACCGACGACGTAGCGGAGAAGGCTAAAAAGTACCAATCTCCAAGCCCACCTCTTCAATTTAACGGTCCTCCCTTCTTTAACGTTTGCTTCTCAGACTTTGTGTCCCCTGAGCAAGACGGGAATGCGGTCGGAGTTGTTCTACAGAGACGCTAGGAATAGCACGCCTCACGCAAGTGAGGGCAGGATTACTGAGCTCCACCCTACGCCAACAGTCGAAGATCAGGGACGTCTCCCTTATGACAAGTTGATAAAAATCAGGTGGGCCGGACACGTGATGCGTCTTAACGACCACCGTTGGACAAGAGCCGAAAGCGACTGGACTTCACGGAATCTCAAGCGCACAACTGGAAAACTGTCGACCCTATGGTCAGATTTCCTCACGAAGTCCCTCAAGGAAAGATACAATGCTCTCTGTGCCTCTCGAGCGGACATAATCCATTGGGCAACTCTGGCATGCGAGAGGTATAAATATAAGGATCATTCGGCGCGCTTGCTCCAATTGAAGAACAGTGGGAGTAGAGGTGATACAGGAGAAGACAGGGGACTTTTTTGGAAGGGTGATATGCAGATTCGTTCACGCTCGAGTGGAACACGCAATTTCGAAGCCGAATGACTAACTTGTTCTTCAACCTGTAGTTTAGAATCAGTAGGTAATTCTCCTTAATTTTGCTCAACCTTGTTTTTAAAAATCGACCTCTTGATTGCTGACCCACTGTTCGAAAGGCACACGAATCCCCACTTCTTTGACGTTACATTTGTGGAGAATAAGCAGTTTGGGATCGATATCCGTCATTTCTGCGGCGGTTCCCGACAACTTGAAGGCTCCATATTTATCGGGTTCGCCTTGATCCAACAACCGGTCCAGAACTGAAATGATTACAGCCTACTCAATTAGATACATTTGTGCATAACATGAATGTAATTCCCACAAATTTCCTCCTCCAGTAGTCTCACTTGTGCTCCTTTAGCCGGTTTCCCATTGCAAAGGAGCTTGCCTTTCACCCCTATAGATTGTTCTGTACGGATAAACCCAAAAATACCGCAGCAAGATGACATGAGAAACAAAATGATGGGCGCGATCATCTGCAACCGTGACATATGAAGCAAGTAACAAATGAACAGTTGATAAACGACCTCAAAAAAAGGATAGGAATCCTGACATTGACGAAGGACAAAGAGACATGAAATGTTCTACAATTCTACTCACTAGAACAGCGGCGCGCGTAGTTGGCCAGAAATCATCATCTGTCTTTTTTGCTTCGCACGAATTATTATACTAAATCGTAAGAAAGCCTCACGTATGCGGATGATCAGGAACTAATTGGCGTCTTTCAAAAAGGTATGATGCATAATGCACTTGTCGCTGTGAATGTATCAGGTTGCTGCGAAAATAATTGCCAATTCGCGTTATGCACAAACATTCTTCTTCTGCCCAGTTTGAGCAACTTTATGCCAACTTGTATGATCCGGGATGGAGCTTTTCCTCCTCTCTCAAATGCTGCTTGGAGATTCTGGCCACCTTTTTCGTACGGTTTTTTATACAGACGCGAACAAATGATGAGCCGACAATTTTCGAGTTGTAAATGTTAATGGCTGCAAACTCGACAAATCTTCGTCAAAAGTATGCGGTAATCCTGTGTTTGTTTTGGGTTGGAATCACCCTTTTCAAATGGCAGTACGATGCTGGTTTGTAAAGTTTTTTCGGCGATTTTGAACCCCGAGACGACCATAGTCGTAATCGTAGGTTGCTCCTTTAAAGGCAGTGTGTCACCTCGTTTTGCGGGTTGAAAATACCAACAGACTCTAGACCTCCTTGTCACGCTAATTCCAAATATGTACGTCAAAGCTCATAAAAATGACGAAAACCTCGTTTTTGGAGGGTCAACATGTGCAGTTCACGGACCACTTGGGCGGGGCGGTCCGCGATTGTGCTGGCTGCCCGCCATGTCTGCAGCGTTGGCCAACACGTGTCGACATGTCCGATCAATAAGATCAACGGCTTCACGCGTCCACTCTGCTCGACAATTTGTTACAAATCCCTTCCCCAAAAACGTTTAAAAATAGTGTTCAGAAATCGGCTTGTAACATTTTAGGTGTACTTTTGGATTCATCATGTCGAGGAGATTCAGAATGTGGTAAAAGCTCAGTTACGAAAACGAGGTGACACACTGCCTTTAAGGATCAAGTAACATGGTGGGACCTAAACCGGGTCATACCATTCGCACGTTGAGGGCAGGGATGGAAGCTTACTAGACCACCATTCTAAGATATTTGAATCGAATCTGACCTACATGGTAATGAAGGTGCGGAAATGAACATCACACAATCTGACTATTGCCCGCCGTGACATCTTTTCCAACTTACTTTTTCGTACCAAAAACGACCTATTTTTAGATTGTGTAATTGCTGTGGATGGAGGATGGCTCCCGCACGATAACAAGAAGCGCAAACATGTATCAGAAGAGACATTCTCCCACCTTTAACTTTCCTGAACCAGATTTTCACTTTCTCTGATAACTGGGCAGGTCAAACGCAGCACGAACGCGTTTCTCCAGCTGTAATGGTTCGGTATCAAACCCCATTTTGGGCGTGGCTTTTCCCCCGATTGCTGCCATTCTCCCCTTGATTGCTGCCATCCTCCCCTTGATTGCTGCTGAAATCGGGAAGGACGGTAATGGCAGCACATAGATCTAGAATGGCAGCAATATCTGGGTTGAAAGGAAGCAAGGTCCCGCTATAATACTGCCATTGCAGCGGCAAAAACCGAGATATAGCTGCATTCCTTCTCCTGGCTCGGCCGAATAAGCACTCCGCTTACCGCATGCCCAATCCAGATGAACACAGACAGTATAATCACAAAGATCAAAACGACCTCATTTCCTATGACTTCACTTCTTTACATAGAACACTACATTCATAGTATTAGGTTGTAGGGAAAGTTCTTGCTGTTTTTAGAACAGTACATTTTCTTGACTTTTCAAAAACAAGAAGGCACATTAAGAAATGCATAAATCACCATCACGTACTGCCACTCTTCGCCCATTTTTGGAAAGACTTTCGAAGCCCTCGGCTTAGAACTGTCCTGAAATTGAGTCGGAAAAGTTGCCCAACCAGCGATCCAGGTCATCTTCATCATCGAACGCTTTACCTTGTATGGCATTAGAGGGGGACAGGAGAAGGTGGTACTTTTGTATCTACAATTTTGCCCCATCCTCTATTTCACAGAAGTGCTGTTATTAGTGAACAAAGTGATCAGACCTCAGTTTGTTGTGTGTTTGTCTTTTGAAGCAAGGTATGGGCTGTACGTTGGGTAAGTCAGCACTTTCCGTCTGAAGCCGGGTAGCTTC